>CAKNYM010038637.1:0-29936 GCA_932195095.1 Andricus curvator | reverse complement strand
CCCCCCCCCCCCCACGCAGTAACAGAAGTATTGGTGGGACTGACGTTACAGATAGACTATCCACCGTACGACAAATAATCACTTAACTTGGACATGATTTCGGCTCGCAAAACAAATTTCGCACATAAAGGTGTTAGTTGGGTGTACAATCTAAACATGAATAATACAAACAATAAAGTAGCCTCGGAATGGACTGAAACTTGGATCGACAAAATGCATACACACGGTAAACGTAAAGGTCGAATTTCAGGCGATGAATGGAGACTGGGTGTCTGGAATGCTAGAGGAGTGAATGACCTTAAAATAAGAGAACTACGAGAAACTATGCATGCAAGGAAACTAGATATCTTATGTGTACCTGAGACGAAGAAAAAGGGTTGCGAAAGTAGAAACATAGAAAATGGGGTGTTGAAAGGCGGTTTTGAAATATGGTCAGGAGTAGGTAGTGAATCAAATCGTAGTCAAGGGATCGGTTTAATTATGAATAAAAAAGCAAGACAGCATCTCAAAGATCATGATTTTGTATCTCCCAGATTGTTGTGGGCTAGAATGAAGGTAGGAATCAGAAGGTTATTTATCATAGCGTGCTACGCCCCAGTTGACAGTGAGCCGCGAGAAGTCAAAGACGCTTTCTGGGACACTTTAAATGACACAATAAGTACTTGCGATCCAGGTGAAAGAATAATTCTGCTAGGAGATATGAACGGATGGGTCGGCGTTCAACGTCAGGATACAGATACAGAAAGGGTACTAGGTAAATTTGGGGATCCAAGAAAAAATTATAACGGGGAAAAATTAGTTAGCTTATGCCTAGAAAAGGGCCTATTTATTACCAATACTTGGTTTCGACATAAAATGATCCACACGTACACTTGGTGTAAAGGAAATAACCGCAGTGTAATTGACTTCGTTATTGCGGATGAAAGACTAAGAGAACTAGTTGTAGATACAAGAGTCATGAGGGGTTCCGAATGCAATACCGATCATTATCTTTTAATCTCTAAAATAAACTTAGGCCGGGGATGGAAAAGAAAGAGAACAGAAAAAACGAAACAAACTCGAATAAAGATTGAAAATTTACAGAAACCGGAAGTGCGAATAGAGTTTCAAAATAAGTTAAGCGAACGCATAGATAGGGCAACTTGGGAAGCGCTTACGAGCATTAAAGATATAGAGGGCGCGTGGGCTTTATTACGGGATAGCATTGTTAAAACTGCAATTGAAGTGTGTGGTACGGCAGTGGTAGGAAGAAAGTCTGGTGATGCATGGTGGAATGATGAAATTCAAGCAGCCCAGCGAGAAAAGAAAAAAGCGCACAAGAAAACATTAAACATGACTGGTCTTAGCGATGAGGAGAGAAATAGACTCAAAAATGATTACAAAGACAAAAAGAGGAAAATGAAACGACTAGTCAAGGAGAGTAAAGAAAAAATCAGAACAGAAGAAGAGAACAAAATACGAAACGGCTTTGGAGGAATAATGAAACTACTATATAAACAGTTGAAGGAAAGTAAAAGTACAGAGTTTTTTAGCATGAGAAACAGCAAAGGTGAAATGCTATATGATATAGACGGGATAGTAGACGCTTTAAAAGACTCTTTTAAAGAACTATTAGGAGGTGAAGATATAGGACAACAAAACTGCGACATAGAACATAATGCATTAGAAAACCCAATTGAAAAAGTCTGTGTCACTGAGGTCCGAGACATAATTAAGAACTTAAAAAACGGTAAGGCTGCTGGCATAGACAGTATTAGTGCTGAAATGCTCAAATACGGTGGCGAGTACATACCTCACAGGTTGTGCGAATTAATAAATTTATGTATCGAGACGGGGAAAGTCCCAGACGATTGGAAAAAAGCGATTATCGTACCAATATACAAAAGAAAGGGAGATAAAAACAACTGCAGTAATTACAGAGGTATCAGCCTACTAAGTACCGTAAGTAAAATATACTCAAAAATACTTATTCGTAGGGTAATGGAAATCACAGAAGAAAAAATATGGGAAGTCCAAAGTGGATTTATGCCAGGAAGATCATGTACAGATCAGATATTTAGCCTAAGACAGATCACAGAAAAAAGCTTGAGAGTAGGAAAGAAAGTTTTCTGTGCATTTATTGACCTAGAAAAAGCATTTGACACGGTAAATAGAAGTAAACTTTGGGAAGTTCTTAAAGAATACGGAGTAAATGGAGGGCTCCTGCAAGCAATAAAAACAATATATACAGGCAGTAAAGCGAGCGTAAGGGTAAACGGGAAACTGAGTGACTGGTTCGATATTACGCAAGGCGTGAAACAAGGATGCGTTATGTCCTCGTGGCTATTTATCATATTCATGGATAAGTGTCTAAGAACTGCACTCTTCGACGAAGAAGGTGTAGATCTCCAAACAGTTAAGGTACGTGGGTTAGCTTTCGCAGATGACAAGATTGTTATGGCAGAATCAGTCGAGGACTTGCAAAGAATGTTGAATAAACTTCATACAAGCATGAAGGACATGGGACTCAAAATTAACGTAAATAAAACAAAAATCATGGTGTTTGAGGGAAAGAGTGAGAAAACAATGTGCAACATTGTCCTAAATGATGAGAGATTAGAACAAGTTGACAAGTACGTATATCTAGGTAGTCTATTCACTAGCGACGGAAAAATAGATGGGGAGTTAGATAGGCGCATAAATAAGGGTAAACAGGTTATCGGTAGAGCAGGGTCCATCCTAACAAATAAAAACATATCAAAAAAAGCTAAAATGGCCATACACAATTCTATATTCGTACCGACTGTACTATACGGTAGCGAGACATGGACCTGTCAAGAAAAGGACAGGAGTAAAATTAACGCGATCGGCATGAAACCTCTGCGCATAATATGCGGGAAAACACTAATGGACAAAGTCCGAAACGAGACAATCCTCAAAGAATGTGGTGCAAAAGAGACAATAATTGACACATGGGAAAGAAATCAGTTAAGATGGTTCGGACATCTTGAAAGAATGAAAGATGAACGACTGACCAAACAAGTGTATAAAGGTAAAGTAAATGGCATAATGCCCAGAGGTAGACCGCCAAAAGAATGGTTAGAATCTGTAAATGAGACATTAATCCGTAGAGACATAAGAAGCCATAGGAACACAAGAGCTTGCATGAAAAAATGCATGGACGTGAAGGAAGCTAGAGTAGTATGCCAGGACAGAGAAGTGTGGCGACAAATAGTTTGTAAACAGAGTGACAGTAGAATGAATGACGCCTGAAACAAAGATCTTGGATACTAATGGGCCCAAGTGGAGAACCATACATAACAATTTTGTGAGGCTCTTCACTTGGGGTGATCGCTAGAGAGATTGATCAGCAACCTGGGTCGGAGCAGTGTTGCGGAGTAAACGTGTCATTTAAATAAATAACACGAGAATTCCAGATCAATCTAAAATATATATACCTAACACTTATATACCTATCCACCT
The DNA here is from genome assembly GCA_932195095.1 of Andricus curvator. Taxonomy (NCBI): domain Eukaryota; kingdom Metazoa; phylum Arthropoda; class Insecta; order Hymenoptera; family Cynipidae; genus Andricus; species Andricus curvator. Next base: position 26,474 of record CAKNYM010038637.1, on the reverse strand, counting down.
CATACCTATTTTCCTACCTACCTTATACCTATATACCCATATACACACTACTATTCTCCAACCGAGCAAGTCACGCCTACCCCGAAAGGGAAATGGCTTAATGGTATAATAATAATAAAAAACAAAATGTAGTTTTCTAAAGACTTCGTAAATTAATTAAGATTCTTGGGAAAATTAAAACAAATTCTATTTTGAAAGTTTTATTTTGAATGAAAATTTAGAAAGTTTTTGAAGCATTTCAAATTATTTATGAAAAAAAGTTTGTGTGAGGCAATTTTTTTAATTTTTAAATATTTTTCCAAGTTTGAGGAAAAATTCGATTTAGTTTAAAATGTTCAAAGCTTACCAAAAGTATTAGTGTTACGCTCACCGAATTTCGATAAACCTAGACTCTGCCTTGAAAGATATTGAGGAATCTCAAAATAGGCCAGTGGAATTAGACATAAAAATCGAATCAATTAACAAAAATTACGAAGTTCATTGTATAGTTGTTTTTTTACATGTTGAATATGGAATAAAATTTTGCAAAACGTGATGGGGTCGGTAATTTGATTAAAAAAATTAATTTGCATAATTTGCGCCCCATTGCTCCACGAAAATTCAAAACATTTTGCAAACTTGAGTAAGTAATTACAAACTCAGTCTCTATCCTGTATTAAATTTGCAAAATGTTCGTGATCAGCGAATATACCGAAGGTTTTCCAAATGTTGTTTCTGCTTCTTTCCATTAAGAAGAGACTATTGCATGATTTGTAAAACTAATTACATAACGCAAATTATCGTTTTTGAAATTATTGTTAAATCTTTTGCAACTCGACTACTAAAATTTCAGCAAAAATTTCGAGGGTTGCCATTTTGGGTAGCAAAAGTTAGAAATGTCGAAATCTGAAAATTATCAAATTTTCAAAACGTTGCTCGGTAATAAGTGATAAACAACTTATTACGAACGTCATATCACATTTGCAAACTGTTTACAAATAGGAAAAATTAATAACTGTAAACAAATTATTACTCTGTTTATCACTACCCAGCGAAAATATCGAAGGTTTTGCAAAATTTTGTTTTGCTTCTTTCTATTGTGAAGAGACTATTATATAATTTGCAAAACTGTATATAACGCAAATTATCGTTTTTTAAAATATTACATTAACATATTACGTCCCCGAGAGATTCTGCGATTTTAAATGTAGAACCCTGTCTGATTTGGAATGGATTCGGTCTCAATATATTTACCTGATGCCAATTGCAGTGGCCTGACTCCTATAAGACTTCCTTCATCACCTACATATGCCACAAAGTCATGGTCCTTATCTTCTTGGTCCTTTAGTCTAACCCAACGGATTAAAAAATTGTTATGTCTATAGTATATCGCTTGAGGAATATGACAGCCCTTAAAGTAAGATGCAACCACTTTTTGTCTATCATCACTAAGCCACAGTTCAATTGGCGTTAGCCCATAAAAGACGGTTGCATGTGATGCGCCTTCAGGCCTTGTTGCAGCTCGCAATCCCGTTCCTGGTATTTTTGAACCATATCCATGATACATTGTCCTTCCTTCTACGTTTGAACCTGATCCTTCTTGATTCATCGCATTCAATTCTGTAAAAAGCAAACAACAAAGATTTGTCATTTTAAAAAGACTAAACCCGTATAGCATAAAAGTTTCCCTGAACATTCCTGGAACATTCCAATAAAAGCTTTGGAGAAGTCCCACAAATGTTCCAGGAGGGTTCCTGGAAGTAGGTAAATGTCCGCGTATCAAGAAAGGTGCCTAAGGATGGTTCCGGAAATGTTCGTAAAAAAGTTTTGCATTATAATAATTATTTTTATATAATGCGGAAATTTTTTACGAACATCCCGCGAAGGTTCCTGGCTTCAGGAAGTCCCGTGCATCAAGGAAGGTTCCCAAGGAAGGTTCCGGGAATGTTCGTGGAAAATGTTTGTATTGTATAAATTTAATTAATTAAATTACTTACGAGCATTCCTGGAACTTTCCTTGGGAATCTTTCTGGATAAGCGGACATTTAGCTACTTCCAGGAACCTTCCTGGGCCATTTTTCGGAATTGTCCGAACCTTACATTAGAATGTTCCAGGAATGTTTAGGAAAACTTTTGTGCTATTCGGGAATATCAGTCTCAAAATTAACCCCTTAACAATTTAAAATTGACCCACTGAAAATGAAACAATTTTGGTTTGGAATTCTTTAAGAGCACACAATTAACAAAGATAGTTTCTAAGAACAACCAATTTCAAATTTAAAGTATTTTAAAGCAACACATAATCTGCACATTCAGGTTGTAAAAAGTCAGTCAAAGCAGGCACCATGCGCATAGAAAAATACGAAAAAGGGTTTCCTAGCATATATAATGTATGAAGTATTCAAAAATGTATAACTTTTATTTTTTCCTTCCACTTCGGAAATGTAAGAATTGTGATATATTAATAAAAAAACTAAAATGATGTGTGTAATTGCCAAATAGTTGAACATTGCAGCCAATTAGATATCGAGAGAAAAGAAAGCTTTCGAACCTTCAATAATATCTTAATTATAACTTCGATAACGTTTGATATGTTTTCTGATTATACATTTTAACAAAGTTCGAAAATTTTGCGAAAGATACACCTGCAATGGTGCAGTTCAAAAATAACTTTAAAACTTTAAAAATTAGATGTACATTTCAGAATTTACACATTTTACCCTATTCCCCTCTTTACGCCTTTTTCCAAAGAACTCCTTTTTTTTACCCTATTTTCAAGGAACTTTCCTTTTTTCTCGTTCTTTTGCTTACATGCTAAATGAAATTCATCTCGTTTGATTGAAAATTCTACTATTGGTTGAAGATTTAATTATTTTCTTGAAAGTGCAACTATTTGGTTAAAAAGTAATCCTTTTGGGTTAAAAATTAAATTGATTGCTTGAAAGTTGAAATGCTTTGTTGAAAATTAACTTCTTTATAGAAAATTTAACTGTTTTCTAAAAAATTATATATTGTACCTTGTAAACTGAAATCTTTTGTTAAGACTAAACCTTTTTGGGTACAAAATTAATCCGCCTTGTTGGAAATTGATCTTCTTGGTACTATATTTGACTTTTTTATTCAAAATTCGCCGTTTTTCGTTGAATGCAACTGGTTTGAAATTTGTTTCGTTTGAGAAAAAAAAATTGTTTAATGAAAATTTAACTCTTTTATTTAGGCTCAAAAATTATCTTTGTGAATTAAAAATGCAGGTATTTGGTTGAAACTTGATGCATCTCAACAATTTTGCCTCCTGCAGAAAATTAATCTTCTTGGTTCGAAATTCATCTATCTATGTTAGGAAATTAGCGACACTGCCGAGGGTAGGATTTAAGGGTAGGATTTAATAAAGAGGGAAAAACTGTGTGTAAAAGAAATACTTTGCAAAAGTAATGAAAACAAAAGGAAATTCGAAGTTGAAATGTTCAAGAACTAAATATGAGAGTTTACCAGTGAGTAATTTCAAGAGTTGGGTTAGGAGTATTGGACAAATATTTGAAAAAGAGATTCTTAAAATGATACAGGGAAGGTGGATTTCTAATATCGTATGGTAGTTTATTCCATAACCGGGCACCCCTTACACGTTCTGTGAAAAGAAATCTTAAGGATTTTATGTCTTTTACGAAGCTTAGAATGTGCTGGAAGGTCTCTGTCTACAAATTGGAATAGGCTGAATAGATACTCAGGAGCTTTGTTCTGATAAAGACTGTAGAGCAAATTACCCATAAAGAATTGTCTTCTCTTGGCAACATTAAGCAGACCAGCCTTAAGTCTGTATGGAGTTATGTGTTCATATTTAGGAAAATTGTAGATGAAACAGACACAGGCATTTAACGCACGCTCAAGCTTTAAATTTAAATCGTCGGTCAAATCATCATATACTAAACAACCACAGTCAAAACGAGGCAAGATTAAACTCTTAACCAAAAGTATCCGAGTAGGGGTGGATAAAGAGTCCTTATTCCTATATAGTTGTTGTAGAATGCTGTATGTTTTCCTTGAGATACTCGGTACCTGTTCCTTCCAGGACAAGGTACGCTTATAAAAATATCCCAGATCTTTAACCACTTCCGAAAAAAAAAAATAGTAAGATTCTCGGTACGGAGGGATGGAAATGATGCCAGTGTTTCAAGCGACGGACATGAAGTAGGTCCAACAACAACTGCCTGAGTTTTGCCCGGGTTAAGAGTAAGTCCATTCTTCCAGGCCCAGAGGATAACGCGATCGATATCCTCTTGGACTAGAACAAGTAATCTACTTAATGAAGATATTGGTCTCGATAAGGAGATTTTGAAATCGTCAGCATATTTGTGGTATTTGCAATGTTGAAGTTCACTTTCAAGGTCAGAAGTGAACAAATTGAAGAGGAGGGGTGCCAAAATAGAACCCTGAGGAACCCCACTCTTGACTTCCCACCAGTCAGAAAGCTCACCACTACTATTAATAATTCTGTGAGACCGATTATTAAAATATGATTCAAACCACTTGATAACAGAGTTTGACAAATTAAAGGATTTTAACTTTTGTAGGAGTAACTTATGATTGACCATATTAAAAGCCTTCGAAAAATCAAGCAGAACAACAATCGTGATCTCCCTATTATCCATTGCTAATTTGAGATCCGTCGTTACTTTAAGGGAAGGAGTAAGAGTGATATGCTTTGTCCGAAAACCTGATTGCATTGGGTCAATGGTCTTAGATAATTCGAGAAATTTAGAAAGTTGTAGGTGAACATTTTTTTCAAGTGGTTTAGACAGTGCACATAAAATAGAAATTGGCCGGGGTCTTTCGGGGAAGTAGGTTTAGAAATTTTAGGAATTGGGCATATGTATAACAGACTTTTTCCAGATATCTGGGAAGATACCGACCTGAAGGGAAGCATTATAGATATGCAATAGAATAGGGAAGGTAATTGGAAGGGCAAGTTTAATCATTTTGATTGATATTCCATCAGTTCCATTGGCATTTGATTTGATTTCAAGTGTTTTTTCCAAAAGTATTTCAGGTGTGATGTCATCGAAAAAGAAGTCAGAGTCATTAAATGTTGAATTAAGAGGGGTAGTGTAAGATGATGATGATGATAAGTCTGGAACTGGAAATTTAAACAAAGTCTTTAAAAGGTCATCAGGCGGAAAATTACTATCTATAGATTCGTGCTTGGGCGGGATTAGGTGTAAACGTCTAAGGAGATGCCAAATGTCCTCTTTTTTGTCTCTATGTGCAATCTCGTTATAATTGTATTGATTGAACGCATCTCTAATCTTAGTTTGAACTAGGTTCCTTAGTTTACGAAATTGAGCTTGTATTATACTGCTTTTTGTTCTTTTTGCAAGTCGGCGCTTGCCATCACGTTCCCTCATCAGATTTTTAATTTCGGATGTGATCCAGGGGGCAGCTTTATTAAAGTTTTTAGGAACGTGTAGCGGAGAAAATTTATTGAATGCGGAGACTAGGTAATTAGTCAGACCGTCGATTTTATTATTTATATCTGTATCTAGTAATATTTTTTCCCAATCGTACGTCATTAGATGTTCGTAGAATGTATGTTCATCAATTTTAGAGAGATTCCGCACCAGTCTTTGGGTTGGTTTTTAATTTAGATTATAGGAAAATTCAAAGGTAATGTTAATCAAGTCGTGGTTAGAAAGAAAAGGGATAGCATGTTGTTCGTAGGAGACAACCTTATCCATATCGTCTACAATCATTAGGTCAATACGAGTACTGGAACGATCAGTATGTTGAGTAGAATCATGAGGTACAATCGAGAGTCCCGAAGATTGTACCAAAGATTTTAGATATTTAGAATGATTGTAAGTGAGATTTAGGTTAGTGTTAAAATCTCCAGTAAGGATAATGTTACTAAAGTTAGAAATAAATGAAAAAATTACCGATTCAACCTCTGTACCATAGGAGGCATTGCGTGGTTTATAAACTACTCCCACTAAAACACTATCAGAAGTTGACTTAACTTCAACAAAGAGTAATTCAGTCGTGGGGTAAGTAGCTACTGAACTCACACCAACCACAGTCCCATTCAGACTATCATGCAGAAAAAGACAAACTCCACCACCCCTTCTCTCGTCTCTATCTCTTCGAAAGAGCGAATAGTTGTTAATTGCAACAAGGCTTGAGGATATATTGGGAGTTAACCAGGACTCAGAAACAGCTATTATATGGTAGGAACATGTGCTGAAAAGATGTTTGAATTCTAGAAAATGTGCCAAGAGAGACTGGGCGTTCACATGGCAAATTCTTAAGGAATCCATGGATATATTTAGAGAAAGATTTCATAGATGAAGTAGCTAGGGGTGGATGTGGGTGGCTGTTCAATATTAATATTCGGTTTTGATCATAATCTGGAGATTTTTTAATGTAAATTTTGTGACAATTTTTAAATTAGAAATGTATTGGCTGTTTCACATGGAGAATGTTCGGACCTGTTTAGTTATAGGCTACGTCTAGTCGTCTCGAAAAAATGGGACGACTAGCCAAGCTAATGAAAAATATTGAACTAGTCATTCAGAATTTCGGGACGACGAGACACTTCGTCAATTGAAGGAACTACGGGTGGATTTTGGGGGCTCAGTATTATTATTATTATGTAGTTGGGAACATAATCTGAAGTTTCCTGAATGTTAATTTCTAAGAATATTTTTTCATTCAAAAATCTATTGGGCATTATTTAAGGTTCCTTGAGATAGAAGGGGTTCCGTGGGATGGGTCGGTTTCACTGAAATAAAGGGGATCCTTCAAAGGAAAATATAAAAAATTTAAACTATCGAAATTCTACAATTTTAAACGCAGAATCATTTGAAACATATTAATTTAAAACTATCTTCATAAAATGAAATATGCCTATAGTTTAAACAATGATTCGATCAGAACAGATTTGTGTTTATTCAACATTATTTTTACTGAAGCTCAATTTTCAATACGTCTAGACTTTTTAAGATTGCACAATTCTAAATGCGTATGATTCCAATTTTCAAATTATGAGTCCATATATAAGAATTTAAGTAGAATAATTTTCAGAAGAAGGAGACCTAATGTCAGGAATTCAATAATAAATAATCTCAATTTCGGTGCAGCCAAAAGAAAGCCACTTGCAATTTCAAGTGTTTGAAGTTCAATAAATATGTAACAAAATCCTTGAGATTAAAATAATATGATTCATAAAGAATTTTAAGATCATAAAGCAAAGCGTCTTCAAGTCTAACATATGTTTATTAAAAAGTGTTCGATACATGCGTGTTTTGAACTATTGCTTAATATTTTAAAATGTAATACATCGAAAATATATGTTACATTTTATATTTACTTCAGGATTTATATTATATTGAGTAAACTTACCATCAATATGCAGAAAAACTGCGTTGGTGAGGAGCAGAATGCTGATACGTATCTTCATTTTTTAGATGGTCTTCGTATACGATGAGTGAGAAAGATTAAACATATTTACTCCTATATATACTGATTGGGATCGGTTAATATAACCCAGAAAACCTACCGAATTACGAAAATTTCGAATGGGGGGAGACTACGTGGAACAAGCATTACGCAATCTTTTTAAGCTAGAACAAACAGTTCAAATTGAAAACAAGATTTAATAGACCTTGTACGCTGTTCTTATACTAATAAAAAAGATTGTTCCATATCTCAAGTAAAAATCATTACGTGTACCCTCCAAGTTTCTACAATAATTTGAATTGAATTAATTATAAAAGTTATATTTCTTTGAGAATTGAAATTGAAAAATCAGAAATTTCAACATGAAAAATTGTCTTTTGATCAAATATTCTCATTATGGAGTATTTCTTCAAATCAGTCTGTTGAAACATTCATACACGATTGAGTCAGCGAAAAGGGTGTTATTTCACACACCTCAATTATAATCATAATTTGGTGTAGTTCTTTAAAATTTTCAATCAACCTCTTGAAAGAAAACTTTTTTTAAATTGATCTTTTACGTTTGGAAGATCAGAAAAAAAGAATTACCATTCTCCTTCCCTAATGGTTATACCTACATTTTTCAAAATTTTTCAGAACCTGTAAGCATCAAAATAGATTATTTTTCATAAACACGCTAATGTCGATTGGTAGATTATATCATCGCAAACTATTAGCCACAAAGAGTTCGAATTGGGATAATTTCCAAAGTTTTTTTTTCTGCCTACAAGTGGATTTGCACGAGCATGACACAAATAAAGATTTGTGAATTTAAAGAGATCAAAAATAGAATAATCTGCAAATGTCACTTATAAAATTGAAACAATCATCAAGGAAGAATACGTCAATTTGCAATCATTCTAATTGTACAATTTGCAATGCAGAATCATTTGAAACTGAGTGATGAAATATTAATAAAAAACTAATAAGCAATGTAACATTCTCTTATTGTAGTGCTTAAAATTAAAGAATTGGAAAATTGAACAATATTGCCAAATTAGAAGTAATTTGTAGATTGCACAATACAGAACTGCAATATGATTAATTCGAAACTTTGGAATGAGTAAATCATTTAATGTTGTTACAGACTAAGAAATTATAGATCAGCGAGATAAAAAATTTAATGAAAATTTCTGAAGTTAGGAAAGAAATACTTGAAAAAATTAATATGCATGCGGTCAAAATTGGGCAATTTCAAATGTCAAGTGTTTGAAATTAAATATGATTATTATTATACCATCAAGCCTTTTCCCTTTCGGGGTAGGCGTGACTTGCTCGGTTGAAACATAGTAGTGTGTAGATGGGTATATAGGTATAAGGTAGATAGGTATATAGGTGTAAGGTATAGATATTTCAGATTGATCTAAAATTGTCGCGTTATTTATTTAAATGACACGTTTGTCGCAACACTGCTCCGACCCCTGTTGCTGATCAATCTCTCTGGCGATCACCCCAAGTGAAGAACCTCACAAAAATTGTTACGTTTGGTTCCCCACTTGGGCCCATTAGTATGCAAGCTCTTTGTTTCAGGCGTCATTCACTCTATTGCCACTCTGTTTACAAACTATTTGTTCGCACACTTTTCTGTCCTGGCATAATACTATAGCTTCCTTCACGTCCACCCATTTTGTGATGCCAGCTCTCGTGTTTCTATGGCTTCTTATGTCTCTTCGGATTAATGTCTCATTGACAGATTGCAACCATTCTTCCTGCGGTCTACCTCTGGGCATTCTGCCATTTACTTTACCTTTATACACTTGTTTGGGCAGTCGTTTACCTGTCATTCTTTCAAGATGTCCGAACCATCTTAACTGATTTCTTTCTCATGTGTCAACTATTGCCTCTTTTGCACCACATTCTTTGATGATTATCTCGTTTCGGACTTTGTCCATCACTGTTTTCCCGAAAATTGTGTTAAGAGGTTTCATTCAAATCGCGTTAATTTTACTCTTGTCCTTTTCTTGACAGGTCCGACCACTTTAGTTTTTGTTGACATGTTTTTATTTCCAAGAATGGACACTGCTCTACCGATAACCTTCTAACCGTCATTCATGCGCCTATCTAACTCCCCATCTATTTTTCTGTCGCTAATGAAAAGGCTACCTAGATATACGTACTTCTCAACTTGTTCTAGTCTGTCATCATTTAGGACAATGTTGCACATCGTTCTCTCACTTTTTCCTTCAAACACCCTGATTTTTGTTTCATTTATGTTAATTTTACGGCCCATGTTCTTCACGATTATATTAAGTTTATTTAACATTCTTTGCAAGTCCTCGATTGATTCTGCCATAACAATCTTCTCATCTGCGAAAGCTAACCCACGTACCTTCACTGTTTCGAGATCTACACCTTCTTCGTCGAAGAGGGCCGTTCTTAGACACTTATTCATAAATATGATAAATAGCCATGAGGACATAACGCATCCTTGTTTCACGCCTTGCATAACATCGAACCAGTCACTGAGTTTCCCGTTCACACTTACAATCGCTTTAATACCTGTATTTATTGTTTTTATTGCTTGTAGGAGCCATCCATTGACTCCGTATTCTTCGTGGACTTCCCAAAGTTTACTTCTATTTACGTTGACAAATGCTTTTTCTAGATCAAAAAATGCACAGAAAGCGTTCTTTCCTACTCTCAAGCTTTTTTCTGTCATTTGTCTGAAGCTAAATATCTGATCTCTACATGATCTTCCTGGCATAAATCCACTTTGGACTTCCCATATCGTTTCTTCAGTAATTTTCATTACCCTACAAATAAGTATTTTTGAGTATATTGTATTTGCGGTACTTAGTAACCTGTTACCTCTGTAATTACTGCAGTTGTTTATATCTCCCTTTATTTTGTACATTGGTACGATAATCGCTTTTCTCCACTTGTCTGGGACTTCTCCCATCTTGATACATAACTTTATCAATTCATACAACCTGTGAAATATATATACTCGCCACCGTCTATGAGAATTTCAGCATTAACTCCATCTGCACCAGCAGCCTGACCGTTTTTTAAATTTTCAATTATATTCCGAACCTCAGTCACACAGACTTTCTCAATTGAGTTTCCTAACGCATCATGTTCTATAGTGCAGTTCTGGTGCCCTATAGCTTCATCTCCTAATAATTCTTCAAAAGAGTCTTTTAAAGCGTCTACTATCCTGTCTGTATCATACAGCATTCCAACTTTGCTGTTTCTCATGCTAGCAAACTTTGTATTTTTACTTTCCTTAATCTGTTTAAATATTAGTTTCTTGCTTCCTTCAGAGTCGCTTTGTATTTTCTTCTCTTCTTCTGTTCTGATTTTATCTTTACTTTCCTTGACCAGTCGTTTAACTTTCCTATTTCTGTGTCTGTAATCATTTTTGAGCCTATTTCTATCCTCATCGCTAAGACCTGTGATGTTCAACGTTCTCTCGTACGGTTCTTTATTTTCTTGTCGGGCTGCCTCAAATTCACTATTCTACCATGCATCACCAGATTTTATTCCTACAACCTTTGTACCACATACTTCAATCGCAGTTTTAACCATGATATCCGGTACCAAAGTTCACGGGCCCTTTTTATCTTTATTGCTTCTACGCTCCTCCCAAGTTGTCTCATCCATACGTTCGTTTATCTTTTTCTGAAAATCTATTCGAAATTCCGGTTTCTGTAAATTTTCTATCTTGATTCCCGTTTGTTTCGTTTTTGTTGTTCTCTTTCTTCTCCATCCCCGCCCTAATTTTATTTTGGAGGCTAAAAGGTAATGATCAGTATTGCATTCGAAAGCCCTCATGACTCTTGTATCTTTACATGATTCTCTTAGTCTTTCATCCGCAATAACGAACTAAATTATACTGCGGTTATTTCCTTTACACCAGGTGTACCTGTGGATCATTTTATGTCAAAACCAAGTATTTGTAATAAATAGGCCCTTTTCAAAGCATATGCTAACTAAATTATTAATAAATGCCTTAAAATAAATATAACCTTATGAATCAAGCTTTACAAATTAAAAAAATTCAAACTTCATAAGCTTTTAATTTTAAAATATGCCCACCTGAAAATGGAACATCTAAACTGGAACTAACTGAAAGTTGAAAAAATCATAATTGAATTTACAAAATTGGGTGGTTTTATCTTCTTTTAGCTTCAAGTAGACCCACAGGGAGGCCGGGAGAAGGCCGGGATTTAGCAGATGGAAACATATGAACTCTCATCTAATACAACACTGCTGAAGACTGGTGACCTTCTCAGTATAGAACGTCAACCAAATATGACTCTCTCTGTTCCAGTTCTGTCCCCACACTCCCCCTTGAGTAACCAAAGTTGGTGGGTCTGACGTTATAAATAGACACTCCGCCCTACGACGACTGAATAGATAATTTGGACATGACTTCGACTCGAAAAATAAATTTCTCGCAAAAAGGTGCTAGCTGAGCGTACACTTTGAACAATGAATAATACCAAAAATAAAATAGCTTCGGAATGAACTGAAACTTGCATTGACGAAAGGCATGCACACGGTAAGGGTGAAGGTCAAGTTTCTACGATGAAAGCCGACTGGATGTTTGGAATGCTAGAGGGGTGAATGATCTTAAGGTAAGGAAATTACGAGAAACTATGCACGTAAGGAAGCTAGATATTTTATTTATATCTGAAACGAAGAAAAAGCGATGTGACACTAAAAACATAGAAAAAGGGGTATTAAAAGGCGGAATTGAAAAAATGGTCAGGAGTAGATAGTGAAATCACATGGTAGTCAAGGGGTCGGTTTGATTATGACTGAAAAAGCAATAAGACAGCATCTCATAGATCATGATTTTGTATCTCCCAGATTGTTGTGGGTTAGAATGAAGATAGGAATTAGAAGACTATTTGTCATAGCGTGCTACGCCCCAGTTGATGGTGATGCGAACGAAGTAAAAGACACTTTCTGTGACAGTTTGAATGATAATATAAGTGCTTGCGATCATGGCAAAAGAATCATTATACTAGGAGATATAAACGGATGGGTCGGCGTCCAGCCTGAAGATACAGAAAGGGTACTAGTTAATGTTGGGGATGCACGAGAAATTGATAACGGGAAAATATTAGTTACTTTATGCTTAGAAAAGGATCTATTCATTACAAATACTTGGTTTAGACACAAAATGTTCCACATGTACACCTGGTGTAGAGGAGATAGCCATAGTATAATTGACTTTGTTGTGGCGGATGGAAGACTAAGAGGGCTAGTAAAAGATACAAGGGTTTCAGGGGTTCTGAATGCAATACTGATCATTACCTTCTAGCCTCCAAAATAAATTCAGTTCAGGGATAAGGAAGAAAGAGAACGAAAAAAACGAAACAAACGCAAATCAAGATTAAAAGTGTACAGAAACCGAATGTTTAAATAGCTTTTCAGAATAAGATAAACAAATGCATATATGAGGCAACTTGGGAGGCGCTAATAGATAATAAGAATATAGAGGGCGCATCGGCTTTGTTTGAGGATGCCATTGTTAGCAGTGCGAGTAAAGTGTGTGATACTGCGGTTGTAGGAGGAATGTCTGGTGGTGCATGGTGGAATGATGGAATTCGGGAAGCCTGGCAAAAAAAGAAAAAATCACATGAGAGAAGGTTGAAAATCACAGGCATTAGCGATGCGAAGAGGAATAGAATTGAAAATCATTACAGACACAAAAGGAGAAAAGTTAAACTACTTGTCAAGGAAATTAAAGATGAAATCAGAACAGAAAAAGCGAAGAAAATACGAGAGGACTTTGAAGCAAGCAAAGAAATGTTATTTAAATATATGAAGGGAAGTAAAAGTACAGAGTTTGTCAGCATGAGAAAGAGCAAAGGTGAAATGCATTATGATACAAACGGAAAACTAGACGCTTTGGGATACTATTTTAGAGAATTATTGAGAGATGAAGCTATAGGGCACCACAACCAATATACAAAGGAAACGGAGACAAAAGCAACTGCAATAATTACAGAGGTATCAGATTATTACTAGAGCCTGCAGTTTGAGTATCAAAGTCCTGGCAAGATAATTTTATTTCTGAATTTGTAGCTCTCGCTGGACACACTGGGACAGTAGCAGAGGAAACCTAACAAAGAATTATAGAATTGTATCTGTATTTATTATTAAGTCACTGATTTTGAGTTTGATGTGCAACGTTAGAAATTCGCGATGGGGAATGTAATTTGGCGACTTTCGGTACGAAAATTTTATCAAATTTTCATAAAAAGTGTTGGGTCGCTGCTCTCAAATATGGTGCTTAAAACATGACTTTGAGGGTGATGGATCCTATATGGCACACCTACGTCTCTAATCTCATATATTATATTTAAAATAATAAAAATCTACTTAATGTTTGCTGGAGCATGTCTGAAAATAATAATATTCGGCATAATTCTTTTTATATCAACATTTTCCATTACGCTTGAAAGTTTAGTTTTTATAGAGTATAGGTTTAAAGGCAAAGTACATACATGTACCAATAACACCTGCATGGTTTCGAGATAGAAGGCTTGCAATAATTGATTAAAAAAAAACGATTTTTCTTAAATTATATTCCATATGGCAATAAGAGCGATTACTTTACAGTTATGATATGTAAATTATTCAATTTCATCTTGTTATCGCACTTAAAAGTCTAGAACGTTATTTTCTACGAGATAAAAGTTTTCTCATTATTTTATGAAATAGAAGTGAGCCCATGACCGAGATAGTGAACACATCTATGAAAATTTACTTTCACTGGTCAACGAACTATGAGACAATAATAAAAGTAATATTTATTTTATCATATGTTTATTCAGGAATATACATGACAAAAATTTTACACAATTTTCACAACATTTTTGTTTATGTTCACAAAAAAAACTGGGGTACGAAGTGCCGCGGGTAATCGCTTAAGCACATTAATAAACAGCTGATTATTCTCAACTAAGGGGGGAGGGGTAGAGATAATTAGTTGCAATTTGTTACGGAAAGGGGTCCTTAATTCATGTATGTAATTTTCGGAAATTCGCAAATGGAACAAATAACACACAGAAATTGTACAGATATTTATTCTGAATTTCAATTTACGCAAAAATTCAGGGATTTATAAGAAAAATCTTGCAAAAGTGAGGGAATGTCTATAACATTCAATAACTGTCAAGCAGAATAAATTGGACATTTTTCAATTTTAATTGAAAATTTTTTCATTTCGTATATAAAAGGTTGTAGGTTACAAATAGAGGTGTGCAAAAGAAAATAATAACCCGACCTTTGGAAGTCGGGTCGGGTTATAAAGTATAATTGATAAAATTTATAATAATTTCTGACTTTATAAAAATCTCTAATCATACAATTAATTATTAATTGATCAGATATTTATTGGATGACTAGAGATTTTTTAAATAGGAAATATTTATTTTATGTCCTCAAAATATTAACATCAGAATTTATTTGTTGAAAAATTTTTTATGTATTATTTATCTACATATTATCGGGAATCTTCAATTTTTGTAATATCATAGATCATCGGAAATTTCATATTTTGAATATTTTATTTTTCGGGAATTTCACAGTGCCAGAAAAAACCACCGAAGTATTTCCGATCTTAAAAATTTCCGAAAGAAAATTGCCAAACTTTTAAATAGCGGACTCTATAAAATTCCCAAAGTTCGGAGGTTCCGGAATCTAAGCAACTAAAAAAATAGTTTGTTTAATCACTTTATTTATTTATCACAAATTCAATAAAAAATATTTTGTCCCATCACATTTTATTTTGTGCGAAGCATTTTTTTAAACCTTTGAATTCAAAATGCCAATAATTTGAAAAATCTTTGTTTATGTTAAAATAAAATTCTTGGACTAATTTATTCCATTCAAGATATTATAATTTAAGAATTTTCTGGATTCGGGAATTTAACAGGATCGAATATTTTATATTTAGGAAATTATTTATTTCAGTATTTTTGCTTTCGGGGGTTTCACATTATGAAGAATTTTATTTTTTGAAATATAATTTTTGTGAATTATCGACAACAGCAAATTTAATTTAAAAAAAAACTGTATCACCTCGTCTTTGTACGGATCACTATTTCTTGTTTCTTTTTCATTAACATTTCATAATGTATCGTTCCAAATGAATCTGAATTTGAAATCGAATAAACTTAAAATGTTTTAGGTTAAGATATTTCTTTCTCAAAATCGTTCAATTTTTACAAGTTACATCTCCCAATTATCATTCTATGCTTTAAAAAACTTTTAATTTGAAATGTGAGATTGTTAGAAGATATTTTTTTAAATTGGAAACTCCTAAAGAATACCAAATTAGATTTGTTGAAATTTCAGTTCTTAAATTTGAAATTGCTTAGTCTTTAATTCTGAGATTGATTTTTTTTTTGTATTCACAAATCTTCCTTTAATTTTTAAGGTCCATACATTGTACATATTACTCCGAGGGAATGGATAATCTCTTTTCAAACGAAAAATATAAGCTATTGGTACATCCTGAGATAAAGGAAGTGTATCATATTGAACTCCTTCGTGGTGGAAATCGTGTAACTGGATATCATACAAGCATGGTGGCTACTGTAGCTAACAAACAGTTTATGGTGTTCGCTGACAGCCATGGATACACTATAGGAGCTCAATTGATCAAGAATTATATTTATCCTACAGGAGTGAGTTTTATTCCACCCCCAGAAGAACATAAAACGCAATATTTCAGAATGAAAAATGATCGTCAAAATACAGAACTCCGGTCGAGTGCTGTATCTCGACCATCATTTTTTATTCGCAAGTGTTACGTTTTTGGTTTTCCTGTGGGTATGAGTGGAATAAAACTCTCTCCTGTAGGATAAATATAATTCCCGATCAACTGAGCTCCCAAAGTCTTTCCATTGCTGTCACCGAATGCAATAAACTTTATGTTAGCTACAATAACCTCCATGCTTGAATGATATATTTTCTCGTTGAAATAAACGGTTATCCATTCCTCTGGAGTAACGATTAGCATGTATGGACCTTAAAAATAGAAGAAAGATTTGTGAATAAAAAAAGAATTGAAAATCAATACCAGAATTAAAGACTGAACAATTTGGAATTCAGGAACTGAAATTTCAACAAATCTAATATGGTATTCTTTAAGAGTTCAAAATTTAAAAAACTATCTTCTAACCATCCATCTTTTTAAATTCAAAGTGTTTTAGAGCATAGAATCATAATTGGAAGATGTAATTTGTTAAAATTGAACGATTTGGAGAAAAAAATATGTCAAACTAAAACTATTAAGGTTTTTTTGATTCTAAATGCTTCGATCAAAATTCCAAAAAATTTCAAAATTTTGATGAATTTTCAAAGTTTTTTAGTTTTAGTTTCGCCAGCTTTATATTTAGAAAGCTTTTCAGGTTTTTAAGATTATTGTGAATTTATTGTTATTGAATTTAGTGTCTGTGGGCCAACCCGATAAACCGCAAACCCTACCCGACCCGCTTCAATTTTGCACACCCCTAGTTACAAATATTAAAACTTTAAGATTCTGGTCTTAAATTATTATTAATGGTTAGGGAAAATTAAAATCGATCAGGAAAAAATACTCAACTGTTTTTTTTTTTAATTTGTCTGTTGAAAAGTCATCTTTTATGGTAGAGAAGTAATTATTTGTTTGAAATGAATGAATTCAACAATTTCAAATTTGCATCTGAAATATTGTTTTATTCCGTGCATAGAAGATCCAATCTTAAAAATATTACAAGATTAAAATGCTGGAATTTGAATCTTAACGGTCAGGGAAAATAAAACATTGGTCAAGAAATAATCAGAGAATTTTAAAAATTAAGTTTTCACCCTGCAAAACATGTCTTATTTTTAAGTTAGCCCTGAACGAGCTGCAGAAGGGGTTAGAGTTACGGAAAATTCCGTAACCATAGAAAGTGCATATTTAAAATACAAAAAATTTCCATTAGTTTCAAGTCCCACATCTTATTATTTTTGGAAACCATAAATTACGTACAATAAGAACACGGGTGGGGTGAGTTAAAATATTTTGTCACTCTTCCTCATCGGAGGGGAGGGTGGTATCAGAAATGATTGAGGTCTCGGAGGGGGAGGGCCTGGGGAAGGCCGTTTGATATTTTCTAGGACGGCCCTGCCTATGATGGTGGGTAGGTGGCAAATCTGAACCATCATTTTTCATTCGGAACAATTGCGTTTTATATTTTTCTGGGGGTGGAATAAAACTCTCTCCTATAGGATAACTATACTTTTGGATCAACTCAGCTCCTATAGTGTGTCCATTACTGTCAGCCCACACCCTGAAGCGTATGTTAGCTACAGTAGCCACTATGTTTGACGTTCCATCTACACGATTTACACCTTTGAGGAGTTCAATATGATACACTTCCTTTATCTCAGGATGTACCAATAGCTTATATTTTATGTTCATGTGAGTGAGTATCCATATCCTTGGATAAATATGTAGAATGTATGGACCTTGAAAATAAAAGGAAGATTTGTGAATAAACAAAAATCAATCACAGAATTAAAGACTGAACAATTTCGAATTTAGGAACTTATATATCAACAAATCTGATTTGGTATTCTTTGAGAGTTTACGAAATGGTTGTCTGAATAATTTTTGATACGTCTGCTGGTACAAATAAAAAATTCTTTTAGAAATGAAGATGATGTTTCGAATTTTATGCTACTTTTAACTTAACATTTTTTTGAAGCGATCTAGAATCATCGAAAGGTGTTCTTCTGGCGGGGAAATACAAATTTGTTTATGGCAATTACATGTATGAATGAGAAAATCACTTGTATTTTTTTAACTACTGTGCATTTACTTAGGATGATATATTGTAAATAATTTCATAATATCAGGAAATTATACTCTTCTCAATATTTTTCCTCTACTAGAATTTGAAAACTTTTTATATTTTTAAGGAGATGAGAAAAGTCAAATTATAGACACAAACTTAGAATATCTTTTTAGTAACACTAAAAAAATTGTTGGAAGGGGTGACAAGGAAATTCCCAGTACTGACAATAAGCTTTGTGCGAAAATCCACAATGATATATTTATTATAGATCATTCAAAAGATTCTACAATAATTTAAATTTTGGAAACATTTAAAAAATTGAAAACAAAATGCAGATTTTTGAAAATTTCGAAAATGAATTCCTAAGAAAATTGTAACAAATTTTATTTTCAAAGAAAATTAAGAAAGGCTTTTAAAGATTGCAAACAATTTCTGAAAACAATTTTTGATAGATTTTGAGGCAATTTTTTCAATTTTTAAAGATTTGTCCAAGTTTGAAGAAAAATGCAATTCAGTTTAAGATATTGAAGTGTGTAGGCTTACCAAAACTAATAGTGTTACCCTACCGATTATTGATAAACCTATACGCTGCTGTTAAATATATGAAGGAATCTCAAAAGCTTTAGAGAAACTAATTCTAATTTGAAACTTGAAAAACACACAGGATATTTTTCACATAAAATTAGGCGATACGCATTCACCCTATTTACGAAAAAAAAATTTCGAAGAAGTTATGCGTATTTGAATTTTGTGCTTTGTTTTTCAAAAAACCTGATTTTTTTCTTTAAACATCTTCCACATTTGACCCAATAGAGATATATAAATGAATAGACAAAAGTTGTTCGCCCGAAAAGGATCTGCAAATTTTTAATAAACTTTTGTTATATAAATACTTTGAAAATGAAAAAATTGACTTTTTGGAAAAATGAAGCAAGTTACAATAACTTTTTATTTGAAAAAATTTGTTGCCTAAATTGTATCTACAATTTCTGAAAATCTTTTTAAGCTAGGATGCGTATTTTTGGCTGTTATCGTAAAAATAACTTTGAAAATAAAGAAGTTAAATTTATGGAAAAACGGCACAAGTTGTAATAGAATCTTTAATAACAAAATTGTTTGTTTTTTTTTACAGAATGCGCCCTTTTTCAATTATAAAACCAAGAAAAGGAAAATACGTCTGTTTTAATGACAATTCATATCATGAATTGTAATAATATTAATGCAAAATAAGGAAAAAAATATCAAAGTAATCATGGTAAATAAAATCGAGTGCGAAGTATGAGATACGTGATGAGAATGTGTTCGTCAAAGCCTAAGGATCTTTAACAAAAGAGAATTCACAATCACCAAAACACAGTTGTTGATGATTTAAACCTTAATTTTAAAAGGTCTGTGCACAAATGTGAAGGAAGTACAAAATTCAAATACGCATAACTTGTTAGAAAACTTCATTTTCCCAAATCCGAAAAATACGTGTCGTCTAATTTTCTCTCAAAAACAACATATTTCGTCCCCACAAGATTCTGCAATTTCAAGTGTTGCACTCTTTTTAGATTTGCTTTCGGCTTATTGGAAGTCTTGAAAAATCAGTTTGAGTTTTCTCGAAAATCCTAGAAAAATCTCATTCATACTAGCAAAAGTAGCAAGAATGAAAATTATGAATATAATCGATCCAAATTGCAAAAAATTGTATTTGTTCTTGAAAACTTGCAATTCATAATTCTGAAATTTCGAAAATATAGAATGACAGCTTATTTCATTTTTAAGATTTACATTTCAAAGGTATTTGAATATAAGTATGAAACACAATTATGAATAATATATAAAATAATTCTGAAATATAAAATTCTGCAAGTTTGAAGAGTTACAATTCAAAACTACAGAATTTTAAATAAGTTTTATCAAAAACTCTGAAATTTTGATGATTCTGGAAATAAAAACTCAAAAATTATTTTAAAATAAATTATTAAATTTACCTCGTGACAACTTTAGTGGCCTGACTCCCATAAGTCTTCCTCCATCACCTACATATGCCACTAGGTCATGATCAAAGCCATGATTGTCCCTTAGCCTAACATAACGGATTAAAAAATTCTTCTCTCTATAGTATACCCCTTGAGGAAGATGACTGCCCGGAAAATAAGCATATTTTACTTTTTCACGATCCTCACTAAGCCACAGTTCAATTGGCGTGAATCCATAAAAGACGGTTACATCTGATGGGCCTTCACGCCTTGTTACAGCTAGCAATCCCGTTGGTGGGGCTTTTGTACCATAATCAAAAAACATTGGCCATCCTTCACCGTCTGATTCTGATTCTGATCCTTCATGCATTGCACTCAATTCTGTCAAGAAGAAACAACCAAGATTTTTAATTTTTAAAAGACTAAATGTCAGTCTCAAAATTAACCACACAGCAATTCAAAACTGAAGCACTGGAAACGAAACAGTTTTAATTTAGAATTCTCCACAAGTGCACAACTAACAGAGATAGCTTCTAACAATAACTAATTTCAAATTCAAAGTTTTTTAAGGAAACAAATTATCTGCAGATTCAGATTGTAAAAAATGAGTCAAAGCAGGCACGATGCGCCAAAAAAATACAAAAAAGTGTTGTAGCCTATATAATGTGGTATTCAACATTTTCAACTTTAATTTGTTCATGTTACTTAGAAATAGTTATTTGTGATACAAGGACCCTAAGTGGCACTTTTTGGGCCGAGTACTGCCATTTATACGACGCAAAGTGCCACTTAGGGGCCAAGTGTCACATAATATATCGTTTGGTGGAACATTATACTATTTGATTGAAGATTACATTATTTTGTTGTAAATGCAAATATTTTGTTAAAAAGTAATCTCTTTGGGTCATCAATTTTATTGAATGCTTGAAAATTGAACTGCTTTGTTGTTTTTTTTTCAATTAAAATTTAACTATTTGGTTAAAACTTCATGCATCTTGTTAACAATTTTTCTTTTTGCGGAAAACCAATATCATTGGTTCAAAATTCGGCTTTCTATGTCAAGAATTTAGATACATGGCCGAGAGTAGGATTCACTCTTGATTTAATGATTTTTCCAAATTTTTAGGAACTCTTTTCTAGATTTGACCAAGAGTTGAATTCAAGATTTCAAAATGTGCATTTAGCTAAAAAAACCTTTACATTTTGAACTTCATGTCGGTAGTGTATGTGGCAAATGTACCTTTTGTTCACAAAAACAAAAAAAAATACTGTGATGTTAACCAAAGATGGGTAACTACTAATATATTTCTTATTCGCACATTGGTTCCAAAACTTTCCTTTCTATTTAGAAAAATTTGCATTTCAAATATAAATGAATGTATGAACCATGCGAATGGTAACAAGCTTTGAATGTCGTCATTTAAATTGCGCGCCACACTGTACTTTCCCGCTTCGTGCATGATCGGTAATGAGCGGCCTCTTTCGGCTACTAACGTTAGAGGAAGGCTTCCAGGAGGAGGCTCCAAACCACGGAGGAAAAGTGAAGAGTGGTACCACCCCTTGCGTTTGACGATCAGAGGTGGGACGAGCAACCTTCAAGAGATCGCTAGTATTTGCCAAGCATGCCAACCAGTGACCCCAACTTTGGCATGTAGACGTACTGCGCTTGCGCTAGAACGCCCAAGAGGAACAGGACGCGACAACGCGTTACCATGGTAATAATAAGTCGCAACGTGTTCCTCTTACGCATAGTTAGCGCAAGCGCTACATGTCAAAGTTGGGGTCACTGATGCAAACCTTGATCGCCACCGTATATATGCATATTGCTGTTGTCTCGTCACGTGTTATCCCCACTCCACTGCCTAAAATTGGCTTAGAAATGTAACATCCTGGAGTGGAGCTCCCGTATTCTGGACGCGGGGATAAAACGTGACACGAAAACAGCAATGCGCATGTGAACGGTGGCGATCAAAGGTTTGCATCAGTGGTGCTAACAGACCGCGACTTTTTCAACTGCGCAGGCGTCGCAAAGGGAAAGAGTGATCAAGATATTATCTCTTTTCTCCCTTGCTCCACCGCAGGGTGCCACTGAGAGCAACTGCCATCTAAAAAATGACACCGGCTTCTAGTAGAACCGCAGTAAATCACGCTTATGGTTACGTTTCACAACCGTGATATGAGTGGTCACAGGTCACGACGAAATCACAACGATAGGCCGGCGAAACCCTCGTGTGTCTTGAGGACACGAAGCAACCCAAGGATGACAGCTTTCTGCATCCATCTCCCAAGTGCCTTGGCATATTTTTGGCACGAGGGTATGGCTTTAAGGTTACGAACGAGTGACAGTTTCGCACCTCCGGGAGCACCTATCACAAGGACAATTACTTGCAACAAATATTTTGGGTACAGTCGTTGCAGCTCCACTTCAAGGTCTTGATACCTCTTGTCCTTTTTCTTCTCTTTGGCAGTGCTGCTGTAGTCGGCCGGAGCCAAAAATTCGATACCGAATGTAGTTTGTTTCTCGAAGTCTTGGAGAACGATGTCAGGTCTCAAATGTGCAACGGAGACTGCTGTCTGAAAGTCGTAGTTCCAGAACATTTTGCACTTCTGGTTTTGGACAATTGAATCTATTTCCCTCGGAGCGTTCGGCAGGGCACGGTCGCAGCCTACACCGTAAGAGTGTCAAAGATGGTGATGAAGCACACTTCGGGCGGCATTATGTCTGTAGATATACGTCGTTCCCGCGTTAGTTTTACTTTTGGAGTAAAATGCGGCCAGAGTGTACTTAGGTAGAAATGACACTGTCCCAACATCTGAAAATGAAACACTTCGTACCTAAATTAAGTCCTGATGATCTGAGAAAGGCAGAAGTTTGCTTCTTCGACGAAGAATGCTCTTCTACATTTCTGTGAAAGTTTCCATGCATTTTCTTGTCGAGAAGCTGTTAGCAGAAGTTCTTAATATCTGCTTTATTTACTTCGGCTTTTAGAAGTGGGGCATCTAGATGGAGTAATGCACTTTCCTTACTTCTGATGTTAAAATTCAGGCCATGGGTCTCGGCCAGCTGCTCCGCGGCTTTGTAAAGAAACCTTCCTTTGCAAATCAATTCGAGATTCCTGACCATTTTTAGAAAAGGTTCTCTGCCATGTCCAGCGATATAAGCTGTACTGAGAACAATTCGGTTATGAAGACATTGGAGATTCAGAAGTCCGCGTCCGTCTGTATGGCGTGCGATATATAATGGCGAGACGGACAAATTGATATGCAAGCTCTTATGCATATGCATGATCTTACGCGTGGCGATATTAAGGGTCGTAAGCTCGTTCTTTGTCCAGTGAACCACCCTAAATTAGTGGAGTAGAACCGGGACGGGAAGCATGTTTGTTGCAGATACCTTGTTTAAAACCGACGGATTTGAAGACCAAATCTGTCGAAGAATATGCTTGTATCTGCTTCAGAGAGACTCCTTCACATATGTTATGTCTTGAAGGTATCTTTGAGGCACGCGCAGGTGTTTATAGGTCTCTCCAGTGTCGAAATGTCTAATAACACCTATATCCACAAACACAGGGTCCTCGGGGACGCCAGTAATCTTTCCTTTCTTCAGACTGATCGTTGTTGTACATGTTCAATCCAAAGACCATACTAATCTCTCCTGTATACTCCTTGACGATATTCAAAGCAAGTTGAAGTTTGCTTGCACCAGAAGCAAAGAGCTTTAGGTCATCCATATAAAATACATGAGTGACCTTATGCTTGTGATGATTAGCGTCGCCGCAGAGGTGTTCATGAGAATTGCATAGTGCAAAAAATAGAAACAGAAGTGTGATACAAAAAAGCAAACGTCTCATGGTATTGCCTTAAAAGACTTCTATGAGAGGTTAAATGGAAAGCTTTCTGGTAGTCCATCTGAGCCATTGACAGGACGCGCTGATGGACTGCTGCGTCTTTGCGGATGCACCTATCAATTATCGCGTTCTTTCAGCAGCCTGCTACACCTTTTTTCGAGCCACGTTGTTTGTACATCTCTCTCTACCCAGGCTCAATTCTTCGGACAATTCTGTCGTTCAGGATAGCTTCAAAGATCTTATACAGTGTTTTCAAACAATTTACTTGCCTGTAGTTCTCTGGGTTAGGCAAATCGCCTTTTTTCGGTAGAAGTACATATAGTCCTATGTAGTCCTGTATACTCCTGGTCCTGAAATCGCGATCATCTCTCAGAAGGTGCCTTCTTTCCGCGGTTGGTCTTAATAGCGCATCCTCATCTTTGTCTGCAGCTTGTTCAAGCAGCGTTTGGGGGAGCGTTCCGCGCACATATCCTTTTTTCAAAGGGTAGACAGCTTGATTTCGTAATAACTGATGTAAAACGTGCTGAAGCTCTGGGTATTTCTGGCACCTCAGAGCACTGTTTGTCGACCCATTGTCGGGTGCTCAGCGTGTTCGATTGTTTTGAACCGGATCTAAAACTTTTTGGTGAATTGGGTAACATTTATGTGCCCATAGGCAGCCAGGGAAAGGGTTCGTCCATCCTTGTAGAGCCCCACATGCAAGGAAAAGGCCGCACACTCTGAGAGGTAGCCCGGTATCCCCGAGTCACTGTTTGAGGCACCTTACCCAGGTGCCATTCAGCTTTTGACATGGTTATTACGCCTCCGCTTGGGGGTTAATTCCTTCAGGACCATCTCAGGACAATTGTACGCGACTGCTTATTAAATATTGTAACCATATTCAGCAGAAACCACTGGCACAGGGACTCTATCCGCAGGCCGAGGACGCGTCTGGTGGTTTTGTCATGGGCCCTGCGGTTCGAAAAGACTGGAAACACCTATCTCACGGTCGTGAGACCTGTTTACACCTGACATTTTACCGAGATTTCGCAGGGATCGTATATAATTTTTCAGGATGGCAGCCGCTCCGGGTGAAATCCCTTTGTTGTCCTCATGACAAACTTTCAACTATATATACTGATTCAGTGCCGTACTTGCAAAAAAAATTTGAAGTCGGATTCTATGAACACGCTTAAATCAATTTATTCCGGAGAAAACGTGAAGTTGAAGTAAATTTTTGATCATTTATAGATGAAATATTTAATATCTACAAAATCTGACCTAAAAGATAGGTTAGAATTCGCACTTTTCAATTCCAGTCGTCTATTATTTATATTCTTTGCATAGCCTGGATTAAATTTTTTGGTACACACATTAATTAAAGTTTATTTAAGCTTACAACGCATGGAACCTTAAATGTCTTATTAGATTATTGTTTCTTTTTTAGAAAAAACTTTTTCGACAAAAATGTGTTTTTTTCACTGTATAAGATAAAACTTCTATTCAAAACGCATTTTTTTGGATCATGACTCATTTTTACGATTTAATAATGTTTTGAAGCTTCACAAAACAATCGTAAAAACACATTCATTCAAATTTTAAAATGAATTTTGAAGATTATACGGACACTTTCTAGTTCTATTTTTCGGAAGAAAATGGCGAAATGGTCGACCGCCATTACAAATCCAATAGGAGTGACCAACGACAGACGGACGGACACGCGACCGTGTTTATATAAGGGTTTTCAAAATAGCCTACGAAACCCTAAAAAAAATCTAGAGGTTTTGGCAAAACTCTCCAATATTTGTTTAAGAATTTATTTTAGTTTTTAAATTACCTCGATCATGATGTGGCGATTGATTGTGGCTCGATGATGGTGATTGATTCGTTGGTTCTGTAAGAAGAAATATAGAAATTTATTATTATCAAATTTTTTGAACGAACTCCGAAGTTGATTTTTTGATTCAAAGAAACAATATTCTTAGTATATGCAGGACACATTCAATCAAAAAATGCAGAACACAAAGTAATATCAACATTTTTTTTAGCTTGGTGAGTTTCAAGAGTTTCAGTTTCAAAAACGGTAATAAAATGGGACAAAATTCATAGATACGAAGCAAAAGACTATTTCAATGAAATATGAATTGAGTTTTCTATAATAAGTGTTTACATTAAAAGCTGTTCATACTTCCATTTTTGCTTTGAATTGTGGACTGTAGTCTATAAGCAATTGAATTTAAAGAAGCAATCTCAGAAGAATTGAAAAAGTTTGAGGAGTTTTATATATTGTGTCATCATGAAAATAAAAATTCCAATTTATCATGTTTAATTTGTAACTTTATTACGGACAGTATGGGTCATTCCAGAATAAATCCTCTGATCGGTGTTGCGGCCTATTTAAAAAAAAATAAATAAATAAATATATATATAAT
>CAKNYM010038636.1:0-13105 GCA_932195095.1 Andricus curvator | reverse complement strand
AATGCCCCCTGTGGATTTCGACCATAGACCGCAACTCGTGTGCAGCGCCCGGCCAGTAACCGGCCGGCTCCCGACTAGTTGATTCGAGAAAAATATAGCCCGGCCGGCTCCCGACCGGTTCCTGGCCATGAAACCCAACCAGGGGTAGCCCGGCCGGGATCCGACCAGAAAACTTGTTGTAGTAGGGCCAACCGGGGCAATTTCTGCACGGGATGTATTATCTAAATCTTTATTTCTCTCCCCTAACATACGAAGATAATTACTTGCAATATCATTCCATGAAGTAGAACCAGTTGATTGATCTAAATCTTGCGTACTTTCGAATGATTTTGATCCAATAGCTGATTTGAAGGAAGATTCATGGTAATCACTTTGCTCATTTTCCTCCTCCTCCTCCTCACCACTTATTTCTCCGTCACTATTTTTTTCTTCTTGTGGAAAATAATCCTGTGTAAAGTCTTTATTGTTCACTTCATCCTTAACTGAATTAAGTTTGTTAACATTTTTAAAATCACCAACTATTTTCTCAAGTGGTGCAAGAACCGGCTTAAAAGTATCACTTAAAGTTTGTTCAAATGATTCTTTACCTAATTTCATCACTCTATGTTTTTTTCGAATGGCTGCACTAGCCTTAGCAATTTGATGTAAAATATCTTTTTGAGAAGACATGTTGATACATTAAAGTTCTAATAGGTACTGCCCCCCTTTTTAATTAGTTGTTTAAATTTATAAAGCAGTCAAATCCTTTTCTGTATCTACCTTGACTAATATCATTATCTTTATCAATTACTACAAAACCATACTTATTTTTATTCCAACAAGTTAAACATAGTTCTTTAAATTTAACATAAGACATGTCAGTATTCACATGATCATCATATATATGTTTAAGATTCATTTCATCTTGTTTAAATAATACCAACAAATTAACATTATCACGTATTAAATGCTTTGGAATTCGAGCATAAGTCTGAAATAAGTAGAAACAGTCAACGTTCTTGTGACGACCCATGGCAAAGAAGGCTTTAATGTTATCTTGCTTCTCACACGGCACATCATCAAACATAAATATTGAGTTAGGTCGTGCCTCACTCGGCGTCACTACTTTACTATGCTCGTTGTATGGAAAGTATTCAACCCCATCTACCAACTGTAGAACTTTCTCCAAAAATGTATATTTTGGTTGATTCAAAGACTTTGAGTATACATACACATTTTCAAATCTTAACCCGTTCGGATGCGTGAGTAGAGTAAGTATAGCATTCGTTTTCCCACAATTGGATGGTCCACAAAATATAGCTCGTACACTATTTGGTAGTAAATTCCCGTGTCGTTTCTTTTCCTTACTTTTTAGAGGTTGTGTGATATCATCAAAATTCACCATAGGTAGTTTCGTTAGTTGTGCTTTAAACTCCATCTCAAACGCAACTGAATGAAAAAAACTATAAATAATATGTTTTATAAAATTACTATTCAGTTTGAAAAGTATTCTCACTTGGTTATAATCATGCGTGTAAAGACCAAAAATAAAGTCAGTTGTAAACGAACATTCAAACGAAGTAGACGTGGCGGTGGATTAATTATTAAATTAATTAATAATCTTCCTGTAGAATTGCATATACCAGGTTATCAATATTGTGGACCTGGTACAAAATTAACAAAACGTCTTGCTGAAGGAGATCCAGGTATCAATCCTCTAGATCAAGCTTGCAGAGAACACGATATTGCTTATTCTCAAAATAGAGAAAATATTGAGGTGAGAAACATAGCTGATAAAAAATTAGCTGAAAAGGCTTGGAATCGTGTTTTAGCTAAAGACGCAGGATTAAGTGAAAAAGCTGCAGCGTGGGCAGTAGCAAACACAATGAAGCTCAAGTCAAAAATGGGTATGGGGTTAAAAAATAAGAAGAAAATGGATATGGGGTTGAAAAATAAGAGAAAAAAAAGGGGGATGTGTAAAAATAAGAAATTGGCATTACGAAAAATTGTAACAGCTGCTAAAGAATCAATGATTGTTGGTAAGGATGCACAATCAGTAATTAAATCAGCTCTTCAAGGTGCGCGGGCAGCTTTTAGAAAAGCGGGAGGGGGGGGGGAAGCGTAACATAAAGAAACCTCAAAATCTACCCGCACCAACTAAAACTGGCGGTATTTTGCCTTTTCTTATACCACTCTTTGCAGGCCTTAGTGCAACCGGGGCGTTAGCTGGCGGGGCTGCGGGTGTAGCTAAAGCAACACTGTTAAAAATGTTTGCAATTTTAATATACATTTAATATAGGGTAGGGTGGGGCGAGATGAGCATAGGGGGTAAGATGAGCCACTCAATTTTCTCGCAGGCCATGATTTCTTTTGTAACTGTTCTTTGTACTAATATCAGGAAGAACGTTATCAAACTTCTTTTTACAAAATTTTTGGCCTAATGTTGAATACATTTTGAAAAAACTAAAGTAAAAATTTCAATACTTGTATTCTGCTATTTTGCATTTGTTTAGTAAGTCCAAGAATCACACAAAATCACATATTAGATGTTTTTCCAGTGGTTATTTAGATAGCTTATTTATTAAACCTTAAGTTTTCAACAGATTTTTATATAATTGTAAAACAGAAATAGGTGAAATTTTGATTTTACTTGCAACTGTCATATGGGGCGGAATGAGCCACTGTTCTGGGGCGGAATGAGCCACCTCTTCCTGTGCATTAACCTAACCTCTTGTGTAGCAGTCAGTAGGTTAAGATGCAATGTTTCATTGTATCAGGTTGTGCAGTGTGTTAATTATGGTGCAAACGTATAAGAAACTAATCTTGTCGAAAAAAATGCGCAGAAAAAGTTTGACAGCTGCACTGTTATAGGTCTGTATTAGAAAATAATATGAGTTGCTGGCAAACCAGAAGAGAGCAGTTTTTCTGGTATATTTCTTAAGTAACTTTGTTTGAAAACTCGTAAAATGCTATAAAAATGAAAAAATATGGTTGTGGTGAAAAATACGGCAAAAATATTTTTAAAAACGGCTTAAAACCTCAGTATATATGAAATTGAGCGTCATGTAGTAGACCAGTCTAGTATTTGGGAGTTTTCTTACTGTAGAATTTAACTTTTACTGAGACAATGTACACGGGTAAGTCGAAAAATGGTTATATTAATTTCTGTAATACAATTATTAAAAGATATGCAGATATAAATCGTTTTTCTATTCAATGTTTGTAGAGTTAATTACGGTAAAGGTTAGGATTAAGGATTGCATCATTTTAACGTTAAATACTTTGAATGTTTCGTAAAATTTTTGAAAAATATGTGTAACATATGTTTTTGTTTCATAATACTCTAACTTAACAGTACTCATACTTATAAATAATATATAATAAGTCATTTAATTAAGTGGCTCATCCCGCCCCAGTGCCTGGCTCATCCCGCCCCAGGCGTGGGGCGATATGAGCCAAGCGCACTACTTTTTCATTTTCGTTTCTAATTCCGCATATACTTTTTTATTTACTTCTATCTTGGCAAAATTACAATTAAAAATGTTTGTAGAATAGATATAACGACTTACTTTCAAGCAATACATTAACAGATTTTAAATACTGACGGGAAAAAGACAACTATGCTCATCTCGCCCCACCCTACCCTACATTTGTATATTAAATCTAAAATATAGGTATACGAAATCGCCATTAAGAGACTATTTTATTAAATTTCATATACCGCATATTGATCATTTATCAGAAAAGTCAGATATTTGCACTTTACACAAATTAAAAACAATTTTGACAGCAATTTTCAATTATAAATAATCAAACATAATATTTTCTCCTAGATAAATATAAATTACACTGGTTTTTAAGAGAAAAGTTCAATTAAACAAATAATTAAGAAACCTAACCTCCAAGCACCTGTACTCACGTTAAAATTCTAACATTCACAGCGAATTTTAGAAAAAATTCCACCCGTACGTTGCACTTTAATTGTAAGTAGGAATTAAGTCGACGAATTCAAGCTTATTCCTTTATTTTTTAATATTTGACAGGATCTGAAGGCATCAAAGAACTTGTTGTTTTCACGCACACTGTTTTACCGACTTTAATATACATCTATATTAATTTTACAACATGATGGTATATTAAAATTAATGTACGGTATATGCAAATGACTTTACTCACATGTATATTAAATTTCGATCAGATTTTTTTAACAGTGAATAAATGACATGAGTGCAGCTAGAAAGCAACTTGAAGAAACCAAACGACATAATCAAACTATGGAATCTATCACAATGGGGAAGGGTTTATATTTGAAGCCTTATGGGCAAGGCTTAGGTCTGCACTTTAAATCTCAATCCTCAAAAAATTCAAAAAACTGAAAGTCACACTACCACATCGAGCTTTAACTGATATAGATTTACTTATGTATGCGAAATCTGTGAAAATTCCATATTTTCGTGGGTTTTTTATGCGAAATCAATTACCTCTAAATGGACCTCATAAACGAGAATCAGGTATTGTTAACCTTGATGATAAAAATGGATCCGGGACACACTGGGTTGCATATAGAAAGGTTGAGAATGAAGTAATTTATTTTGATAGTTTTGGAAATCTTCACCCACCTTTAGATCTCGTTAATTATCTCGATGTTGGTAGTATAAAATACAATCATGAAAGGTTGTGACGGTCTAGTAAATTACACTCTTTTTAACTTGAATATAAGATACGTTTGTTTATTTGACCGAAAGATATACAGAGTGACCTGTTCGTAGACAGGGCGCAAGGACTACTGAGGCCCCGAGGGCCTTGTGTAGGCGTCGCAGACTACCCTTAGCTAGAATCTATGAGAGGGGAGAGTGGTGAAGTACAAGTATTACACCCCCTTCGTTAGACTCGTTTTGCTCCTGAAAAACGCAATTTAACGACCTTAGGTGCTACTAACGGCTCACTATTTTCAATTTCATGTGCAGGAGGAGCCTGCGGAACGTAGGTAACAATAGTTGGCGTTGGGGCTGCGTTATTATTTATGTTGTTCGTTGTACAAAATAGGTTGAGACAGACTTTCGGTAGACATTTTTGTACCAGATCGCAGAATCCGCATTTATACATGGAGAATAAGGTTATTATTACTAACGCAACATAACCTAAGTACGTAAGAATTTCTGTGGTGGTTTCAGTCCATGTTCGTGTTCGCCGTTCATTTCTGACTCTATTTAAAACATCATCGATATCATCTAATGTTCTACCTGCTTGCAGTAATTGCTCATTATCAATCTGTTTTTGGATTGGTAGTAGTTTATCGTTGAGTAAATCTAGATCGTTACTGGTATATGGAACAGAAATATTTTTTGTATAATAGATGTGTTTGTTCAGTTCTTTACTTTTTTCAACTTAACTATGGCACCTTCGGTAGTTAAAATACAATTGCTCTCTGACGATAGAAGTGATGCCTCGTTAATTTTAATATCTTTAATTATTCCTTCGCAGTTAGTTGTCAAGTCGATAGATTTTTCAGGAACTATAATATATCCTTGACTTTCTGCTAAGCTAATAAAAACTAAGTAATCGATTTTGAGAACGGATATTTCACATGTTGATAAATCTAGTGTTTTAATGCTATTACGGATAATTTGGTTTTCGCAACTGTGTGTATCGGCTAACAAGTAAGTTGGATGAGAACGTTGACAGATTTTGATTTTTTCGAGTAGCTTGCACTTGAATATTTCTTTTTCACTAGTAGGGACGTACATGGTTTTTGGATTATTCAAAAAAATGAACTGTTCCTTCGGGACGGGTATAAGGAATTGATTGCCATGTTGCTTCGGTATCGGGATTAAATGTTGGATTTTAAATTCGTCAATTTCAAATAGTGGTATGTTAACTGAGTACAATAATTTCCTGTTATTCAAACCAATGCTTATTTCAGATATGTCGATAATATGTTGATAATTTACTTCTTTGAGTGGCAAAGCATACTTTACGTTAAATTTATCCTCAAAATTTTTAAGGGATTCAATGAGCAATGTTGGTGTTAAAATTTGCGGATGTACTATGCCATTTTTACCGTCGTTAATCGAATTTATTAACAGTGTGATATCTTCGTTTAACTCATCTATAAGCAAAGTCATGACTATTATCTGATTTGAAATAAACAAATTTTTTGTGTTATCATTTATTCGAGTGCTCATTTGATTTAACCGCTCGGAGTTTTTTTGGTTATGTACAAAAAGTGATTCACCATCATAAGAGCCAGAATTTAAAATCATTCTTATTACCTGCGTTTGGTTTTGGAGACTGGAAGCTAACTGTTTGTTTTCTAAGTAAAGTTTGTCTAATTCATGATCAACATACGTCAAATCAGATTCTGTCAAAGTCCCGAACAGTGTCTTAGATATGCTACCTATTGCATTAATCAATCCTCTTTTTCTATTATGTGTTCCACCTAACAGCTTATATAAAAGGCTACGCTGAATACCTAGTCGCTTCATCCTACCGCTGATGATACTTAACTCAAATTGTTCAGTGCAATTTAAACACATGTTAATTGTTGATTCATAGTGTCCCATCAGGTTATTAAACCTAGTATTAACATTTTCTACGTCGACCGATACATATAAGTGCCAATTTTCGTGGTATAACCTAGCGTCGCCTAAATCTTCCGCAAAAATAGTGACATTATGGAGTGGAGTCACTACGAGGCAGGAAATTGAGGAGATGAGTGAAAGGATGACCCAGGCAGTCCGCATTCTGAAAACATGAGTTTATTGATAGTATGGTTTCAGACGATTTGCATGAATTATGAGGTATTTATTTTCAAAAAGAATTTCGTAATTAGTTTGGCTGGAACGCCGTACTACTGTTGCTGGACCCAACCATTCTGAGTCTAACTTGTTTCTTTTAGTTTCGTTATGGACAAGTACAAGATCTCCGGCACCGAAAATAGGATTAAAAATGACAATATTCGAATCCTGTAATTTCTTCAATCTCTCCTGTGTCCTCTGGATTGATTCTTTTCCTTTTGCTAGATAGGCTTCATGCCGCTTCTTCCACATATCCAAGAGTTCTTGATGGTTTAAAGAACTGGTGGTGGCAAGAATCGAAGGCAAGTTTGCTATTCTTCCGAAGGTCATCTCGAAAGGTGTTAACCCAGTGCTTTCATGAACTGCTACATTATAAGCCAAACAAGTAAGGTTGAGGTTCAAGTCCCATTCAGTTTGATTATCGGCGATAAAGGTTTTTAACAAATCCTTCACCGTTGCATGGGTTCTCTCTAATGCTCCATTCGCCTGAGGGTGAAAGGTTGTAGTTTTTATGTGTCTAATTCTAAATAGATTTTCAAATTTTTGGACCAATTCTGATACGAAGTTTGCTCCTTGATCAGTCAGAATCTGTTTCGGAGAAGAAAATATGTATATGTAGTGATCCATCAGTTGTGTTATGATTGACTTACTGCTAGTTTCTTTCAGCGGTATTAGAACGAGATACTTTGTTAATACATCTTGGATAGAGAGTATATACTCGTGTCCAGATTGTGTTATAGGCAGTGGTCCAAAAATGTCCATTGCAATTTTATCGTTAGGTGCCACTGGCACATCGGGAATTGCTGCTTCGATTTTCGGCCTAATACGTGTCAATTTCTCTCTTTGACAGATGTCACATTTCTTAATAAAGTCGATGACTTCATTCTCCATATTATCCCAAGAGATAATTTCCCTGAGTCGCTTTATGGTTTTGTTTTCTCCAAAGTGACCTGATCCGATGTTTCCATGTGCTTCAGACAGAAGGTTTTGTTTGTCTTCTCTCGTTAACTCTTTGTTTGGTCGATCACATACAAAGAATGCATGTTCTGGGAATTTTTTATGAAGAAGAAAGTTGAGCATGTCGTGCAACCGCACTTTTTCAGTGTTTATTATTAGAGGGTCTTCCATGTGAAATTTGAAGATTTTCCAGTTCTTGCGGTTTGTGAAATCCTTGATTTTCTTATAAAGCAGTTTAATCCAGTCTTCTTCTTGATAATCAGGGAGTTGGATTCGTAAAAGGGAAAACAGATTCTGTTTGCTCACTTTTATCCAGTTTTTTCCGTTAGCGACAGGTTTTGTCTTAACTTTATTAGGGAATCGATTTCTTTTCCATGCCCTATATTCTTCAGCTACTTCTTTTTCGTCCTTGGGTTCAGCGGATCTAAGCTGCATGGGTTCCACTTCAGCATTTTCGCTGTCCGTTTCAGAAGGTTCGTATTCGGTGCTCATGTCCGGAGCTTCTATTGCATTTCCTTCTTCACCGTCTCCTTCACGTGTTGGATACATACGCGACAATGCATCGGCGGCTGTATTTTCTTTCCCTTTTATATATTCGACTACATATTGGTAACCTTCAAGGCGAAGTCTCCATCTGAGTAGTTTAGACGCTGGATCTTTAATATTGAAGAGCCATTTCAGGGCCTGATGATCTGTTTGGATTATGAACTTTCTTCCTAACAGGTATTGCCTTAATCGTTTGACTGCCCAGACTATAGCAAGCAGTTCCTTTTGTGTTGTGTCGTAATTCATTTCAGGTTTATTGAGTGTCCTAGAAATGTAACAGCAGGGATGACCTTCTTGAGAAAGGATGGCCCCGAGACCTACATTTGAAGCATCTGTTGTTAAAACAAATTGCTTTTTGTAATCAGGGTATCTCAACACTGGCGATGAGCATAAGCAGTTCTTTAGATCTCCGAAGGCTCTCTCGCAAGCTGATGTCCATTGAAAAGGGTGATTTTCTTTTGTAAGGTCAATGAGTGGCTTAGCCCTCGTGGAAAAGTCCTTAATAAATTTTCGATAATACCCGGCGAGTCCCAGAAACGATTTCACCTGTTTTGGATTTATGGGTGTTTTAAAGTCCTTTACCGCTTGAATCTTATTGGGATTCGGTTTTACCCCTTCTGCTGTGATCACGTGACCCAGATATTCCAACTCTGGTCTGAGATACTCACATTTATCAGGCTGCAACTTCAATCCCGTTTGTCGCAGCCTTTCGAAGAGTATGACGAGGTTCTCATTGTGTTCCTTGAGGCTTGATCCGAAAACGACGATGTCGTCAAGGTAAACAAAACAAATGTTTCCTACCAAACCTCTAAGAGCTGTGTCCATCATCCTCTGGAAGGTTGCCGGCGAATTCTTAAGACCGAATGGCAATCTCTCGAATTCGAAATGACCTTGCTGTGTACTGAAGCCTGTATATTTTTTTGATTCTGGATCCATAGGTATCTGATGGAATCCGGAGCTTAAATCAAATGCTGAAAAGAACTTCGCCTTTCCTAAGTGGTCGAGTATATCATCAATTATTGGTAGCGGGTATGCGTCTAGGTCAGTTCTTTCGTTTAGCTTCCTGAAATCAATGACAATGCGCCATTTTTTCTTTCCAGAAGCATCGGCTTTCTTCGGAACGACCCACAATGGTGAGTTGAAAGGTGATTTGGACATAGAGATTACTCGCTTGTTCAGCATCTCTTTCACTTGACGATTAATTTCAGCTTTATGGCACTCTGGTTGGCGATATGAAGGAATGTTAATGGGTCTCTGGTCTTTTAAGATAATTTCGTGTTTTGCTAAATTTGTGCATGGGAGAGGATCTCCTTCTAAGGTAAAAATATCATGATAACTTTGGACAATTTTGTTTATTCCTTCTCGGTGTTCTTCTTCAATATGCGAGAGTCTTGTGTTTGCTCTAAGAAGTTCTAATCTCTTGGCTAATTCCTTTGTCGTAATATAATGTACCCTCTCTTCGCTTTCGGGTTGAACAGATATGTACTTGGGTTGAATTTCCGTGGTTGAAAGCGTTATCATTTGTTCTGTTTGATTAGAAATCGGAATTCGTAATTCATGGTTCTGAATTCTGTAGATTGAGTCTGGAATATGTGGATGATCTGTAATTAGCATATGCCCTTGTTTCTTTTCTACTTGCATGGTGATTATTTTAATCGAGCTTTTTGGTACAAATATCCCGTCATCGTGCAATTCATGTTTAAAATTGTCCAATTGTAGATGAGTGTTTGAAAGACTAAATTTATAACTATACATGAATGGAGCCCCGATGATTCCATCTTCGGGTAGTGGAAAATCATTTGGTACAATGACGAACACATGCTCTTTTCCCTGAAATTTTAATTTTGTTATTTCATTTGGTCGGTGTTGGTCATTTCCCATAAAGAACACTTTGCTAGATTTTTCACGTGGATGATTAGAATGAACAAGCTCATCCTTGATTAGGTTAAGTGAGGATCCACTGTCCACTAAAAGTCTTCCCGTTCTGTTTGTACCATGTAAGTTTGCTCTAATTGAGAATAGTCTTCCTGATATTGCGGAGACTCTATCTCTGTTGACAGTTGGTCCTCTTGATAGTCCAGAACGTTTTCTGTGAGTTCTCCCTCCACCTGTAAATTGTGAACACGATTCGGTGGGCGGGACGTTGAGTGTCCTATCGGAAAATTTCGGTCTTTGCTATAGCATTGGGATTCGTTGTGTCCCGATCTTTTACAGATTTTACAAAACATTTGAAGTCTCTGTTGTAAAGGCAGAGAGTGATTTGGATCGTAATCATCTATTGAGCTGAAGCGGATAGCGCGTTTTGCTTGATCTTTAATTTTTTCGGTTATGATGAAATCCAAAAGTAAATCCGGTTGCGAACATCTCAATTTCGCACGTTTAACTGACTTAATAAAGTCCTCGACACCGACATCATCACGTCCTCTCAATTCTTCGACGGTTCTGATGATATCCTTCGCAGGAATGGACGTTGTTGCGGGAATGGATGTTGCCTGTAAACGAGACGCTTGAGAATTCGCGAAATTTCTTTGCCGAGTCGGGGATGGAGAGCTGCTACTAGACTCTCGTCGTTGAACACGGTTTATTCGCACGCTTTCCTGAGGATGTTGGGATACTGCTGGTGCGTTTTGCCTGTGATTTTCACCCTGTTCCGTTGGATTATTTTCAAGTGGGGGAAGAGATGAATTTTCTAATTTTTTGGCATCGACATTTTCGCAAGGGGGATCTTTTTGTGAATTACTTGCTTGTGGAGGAAGAGACGAAGTTTCGGGTTTTGATGAATACCCATTTTCGCATGAGGTATTTTTTTCTCTAGTGTTGTGACCAGAGCTCTCATCTTCCGTTAACAACAAATTCCCCTGTTTAGCAATATATTCTATTTCTCGTGCGCGCTGAGCATTTTCACTATTTAAAATTCGTAATGCATCTTGAATTTGCTTTTGAGAAGTTTCCATACTAATCAATTTATCGATGATGAATTTCATGGGGTCATCCATCAT
Organism: Andricus curvator; assembly: GCA_932195095.1. Classification (NCBI taxonomy): domain Eukaryota; kingdom Metazoa; phylum Arthropoda; class Insecta; order Hymenoptera; family Cynipidae; genus Andricus; species Andricus curvator. The sequence continues at coordinate 1,827 of CAKNYM010038636.1, read as the reverse complement.
TGTGGATACTTCCTGCGAACCGGACCCTAAATCTTCGCCAGACATTTCCCGAGCCGTGAGGAAAGGATTAAAATCGGGATTAAGATTGTCTACAACTCCTTCACTTGTTTCCGATTCTTCCGTCGAGTATTCTACTAAGTTTTTTCTATAAGCTGAGAACGCCAGTGTGAGGTTAGTGTTCCTATCGTAAAATTATAAACTTGTTCGTTCGGATCACGACGCAAATTATTTAAAAAAAAATATATATTTTATTGATTTTATAATCTAAACGTAAACGTTTGTTGAAGGAAGAAGCCGCGTATTGCTTCTTACTATTTTCGAATAATTACAATTTTCATCTAACTTACGCAACAAGAGTTTGAGAGACGCTGGCGCAGTTGAGAATCGATGGTAGGCTGGCTGACGTTGGCAGGATCAGGCGGGATGCTGCAGCTCCGTAGGCTGACAGCTGGCCGGAAAATCAGGAAATTCTTTGCCTCCCGCGGTGTCTCCTTTGAAGAGTGACGTCGCTCCTTTCTTAAGAGTCACTAGTACGTTCACTTAATTTGTACTATTAGCGTGATCTCTTTTGGCTAAAGATTAATCGTTTAATGATAATCTTTATATGCCCTGGTAGTTCACTTGCGCTATCTTTAAAAACCTCGTAGGTTTTCACAAATATGGGACTATAATGCCACAATTCACAAAACTTCACTTAAATGAATTAACTGCACAGATTCTTTATTATCCCCGAAGAACGTCGTATCGATCAAAGGGATCGTGGCCAGGATCGCCAAAATTATGTGACGGTCTAGTAAATTACACTCTTTTTAACTTGAATATAAGATACGTTTGTTTATTTGACCGAAAGATATACAGAGTGACCTGTTCGTAGACAGGGCGCAAGGACTACTGAGGCCCCGAGGGCCTTGTGTAGGCGTCGCAGACTACCCTTAGCTAGAATCTATGAGAGGGGAGAGTGGTGAAGTACAAGTATTACAAGGTACCCTATTGAAAAAATCCTCGAGGAATTACATGTGTAATTCTTCGAGGATTTACACGTGTTTTTCCGCGAGTGAATTTTGGAATAAAATCCTCGTGTATTTCCGCGTGGAAATCCTCGTGTTTCTCCACGAGTTTTTCAGCGAGGATTTTCTCAAGGAATAAATGCAAGTGGAAAAAGCACATCACTTAATTTCCTCGTTGAAGTCCTCGTTTTTTTCCACGAGAAATAGATGCGCTACAATATAAGCTCATCACTTGATTTCCATGTGGAAATCCTTATGTTTTTCCGCGAGTAATCAAACACGAAACCAAGCTGCTAAGCAAATTACTCGATTTCCGCGTAGAATTCCTCGTGTTTTTCTGGGAGGATTTTCTCAAGGAATAAGTGCACCACGAACCAAGCACATCACTCGATATCCTCGTGGAAATCCTCGTGTTTTTTCTCGAAGATTTTTTCGAGGAAAAAATGCACCAGGAACAAATAAGCACCACTCGATTTCCTCGTGGAATCCCACGTGTTTTTCCACGCGTTTTTTTAGGAATAAGTGCACCACGAACCAAGTACATCACTCTATTTCCTCGTGTTTTTCCTCGAGGAAAAAATGCACCAGGACCAAATAAGCAAATCACTCGATTTCCTCGTGGAATTCCACGCGTTTTTCCACGAGGAATAAGTGCACCACGAACCAAGTACAGCGCTCTATTTGCTCGTATTTTCCCACGTGCTTTTCCTCGAGGATTTTATCGAGGGAAAATGCACCAGGAACAAATAAGCAAATAACTCGATTTCCTCGTGGAATTCCGCGTGTTTTTCCTCGAGGAATAAGTGCACCACGAACCGAG
>CAKNYM010038635.1:0-14369 GCA_932195095.1 Andricus curvator | reverse complement strand
TCCCGTCTGTTCAATAAAACGTCACGTGCCGTTAAAAATCCGCCTAGCCGAGAAGAGATTCAAGTCTTCTGCAAAGGTTACAAGGTCCAGAGGAAGAGTGTCCACTAATTACTGCTGAAGAAGTGAAGAAAGTTATCGCTAGAACTAAGAACTTTTCAGCGCCAGGGCCAGATAAAATCAACAACTTTTGGTGGAAGAAGTTTACTTCTACACACCAACATCTAGCTCGTATATTTACTACTTTCTTAAACGGAGAACAACCCCTCCCGCAGTGGCTAGTGGAAGGACGCACGGTATTGATCCCTAACACCGGAGATTTGTCAAGTCCAAAGAACTACAGGCCCATAGCTTGTTTAAACACCAGCTACAAGCTATTCACTGGCATCCTCAAAGAGAGGATATTAACATATATCGAGCCGGTATGGAGTCTAATAGTTGAACAACGTGTATGCAAGAGAGGTCTGGCAGGTTGCAGGGAGAACCTGTTAATAGACAGGTGTATTACCCAGGACTCGATCAGGTATCAACGCAATCTGTCCATGACTTGGATTGACTACCGTAAGGCATTCGATAAAACGAACCATGAGCTACTTATTAAGCTCATTGAGTGCATGGAGGTGCATCCAAAAATAGTGAGATGCATAAAAGAGCTTATGCTGTTGTGGCGGACAAGATTTGTCATAACTTCTGACAAAAGACAAGTGACTACAAGCCGAACAAAAGAGAATATAAGGTCAACCACCTTTTATACATGGACGACCTTAAACTCTTTGCTTCTTCGAAAGAGGACCTTAACATCCTTGTGGAGGCGGTAAATAGGTACTCTAAAACGATTGGCATGAGCTTCGGACTGGACAAACTGTGCCTGCGTCCACCTACGCCAAGGAAGATTAGAAACTACATCATCGCCTCACGATCAGGATGTTCAACTCATAGGCAGAAATACCATTCAACATCTTGGTATTGGAGAAACATATACATATCTTGGAATACAACAAGCGGAAACCAAGGATGTGCGTGTGTTAAAAACGGCCCTTGGAAAAAGGTATCGCTAAATTCTCAGAAAAATTTGGGCTTCCGAATTATCTGGAAAGAATAAGATCCAGGCGACCAATATGCTGGCCGTTCCTATACTGCTCTACATGTTTGGTGCAGTAAAATGGAACGTCGATGAGTTGAAGCAAGTGGACCGAAGCACACGCAAGATGATGACAATCCATCGAAGTCATCATCCTAGATCTTCCGTACCTCGAATATACCTCCCTCGAGATAAAGGGGGTAGAGGCTTGCTGAGCTTAGAGTGTCTTCATCGCAGAACGGTTCTGGCTACAGCCTGCTCAGTTCTGAATAGCACAGATTTTCTTATGCGACTCGTACATCAACATGAAGTCGTCAATGCTGCGGCGTTTCTATACCGTGTCGCAGATAGGACCGCAGAGGAGCTTGACCTCCCATTTGATTCCAGCGACACTACATATGGCCTAGCATCACTAACACCTTTGGTGCTCGAAAGTCGTGTACAGGAAGCAGAACATACGCTTCTACTAAGAGAACATGCTGACAAGCCCCTTCATGGTAAATTCTACGGCATTATACGTAGAGAAGAGCTCTCGATGGGTCTGTCCAACATTTTTCTCAAGTCTGCTGGATTAAAATCGGAGACTGAGGGATTTCTTGTTGCCTGTCAAGACGGCGTTATAGACACCTTAGTTTACCGCGAGCGCATAATGACATAGAGAGACACAGTGCGGCTCTAAAAGTGTTATATTACCATCTTAGGCACTTCTATGGTGTTGATCTGTTGCCCGTCTTGCCAAACGCCCAGGGGGATTTCGAGTCCGTTGTGGAGAATGATGAGTGTAAGATCTACTGGAATTTCTCATTCTCCACCACTCAACGTATCAGTGATACGAAGCCTGATATTGTCCTCCAAGATCTGAAGAACAAGATCATTTACGTGATTGAATTCTCGGCGCCAGCCGATGGTAATATCACGGCAAAGGAGGAAGAGAAACGGGCGAAATATCAAGCACTTCTTTTCGAACTAAGCAGGCTCTACCAAGGCTTCAAAGTCCATCTAGTAGTTCTCATAATCGGCTGTCTTAGAGGTATGAAAGCTTCATTTATTAGCCAACTCAACAAGATTCCGGCTTGCCAGCGTCAGGCTCATTCCATCGCGAACCGGATGCAAAAGGCTGTTCTTCTGGGATCACTTCATCTGGTCCGTCAACACTGTTCCTCATAACATTCTACAAAAATTGGTAGCTCTAAAATAATATCCAGAGGTGAAACCTTCATCTCCAACTGTCCCGTCTGCCGCGTAAGATCATCCGCGGCTAGAGACCTGACTCCAAGCAACAGTGTTGCCCGATATTATCTCCCGTAAATGTCCCGCTCTTGCTTACCTTCTAGGACAGAAGGAGCAGAAGCGGATGACGTACACGTTCCAGTTGCGTCGGGATTGGTTGCATTAAAGAACCATGATCGTAGCTTCCGGAGCCTACAACTTCTCACATAATAATAGACCATTCTCAAGATCTGTGCATAAACCTGGATTTAAATTAATTAGCCTCCCCACTAAAAATACCCCAAAGAGTCTCAAATGCTGAGAAATACATTTCGATCACTTTCTTAATCCTACATTCATTTTTTCCTGTACAATTCTAATAAAAGTTACTGATATTGAATATGACATCGAATAGACCTTTGGCAAAATCTGTACAAAAAACTTGATTTAAATTAATTATCCTCCCCCATAAAAATACTCTCTAGAGTCACAAATACTGAGATATACATTTCGATCACTTTCTGAATACTACACTCATTTTGTCCTTTACAATTTTTAACTGAACTTTACTGAAATTCAATATGATATTAAATGGACCTTTCTCAAGATCTGTGCAAAAATCTGGATTTAAATTAATTAGCCTCCCCCCTAAATATACCCCCAAGAGTCTCAAATGCTGATAAATAAATTCCGATCACTTTCTTGATCCTACATTCATTTTTTCCTTTACAATTTTTTAATGAAATTTACTGGAATTGAATATGATATTAAATAGACCTTTCCCAAGATTTGTGCAAAAATCTGGATTTAAAAATAATTAGCCTCCCCGCTAAAAATACCCCCAAGCGTCTCAAATGCTGAGAAATACATTTCGATCACTTTCTTAATCCTTCATTCATTTCTTCCTTTACAATTTTCTAATGAAATGTACTGAAATTGAATATGACATTGAATAGACCTTTCTCAAGATCTGTGCAAAAATCGGGATTTAAATTAAGTAGTGTAGAATATTAGTGAGACGTGAACGTGAGTGATTCACATCGAGCGATTCGCGGTCGATCTATCTATGCATGAATGTGTATGAGACCATACATACTGAGGACTTAAGACCTATGTGTATGTACTTGGCGGTTGACTCATTCTGTTCGTGAACGCGCCCTAGCATAGTTCACAGGCTATGGGCCCAGGTAGCTGGAATCAGTGTTGAACTGCGAAAACAGGTAAAATTGTGCGGACAAAGTTTTTTTATGTCAGCGTGCCGCGTGTTTTAGTGGAATCTGAGCAAAATGAGCCTAGCTGGAAGCTAGATACCAATCGAAAGGGACAGCTCGGAAAGCTACCCTGTTGAAACAGCTTTTACTTCAGCGAATAAAAGACGGCGACGATTTACGCGAACACGTGCGAACATTTTATGACGCTATCGACAAATTAAGCGAAATGGAGGTTAACATAAACGAAGGTTTGCAAGCAATCATGTTCTTGTATAGTCTCCCACCTAGTTTCGAAAATTTCAGGTGCGCAATCGAGTCTCGGGACGATTCACCGACACCAGAAACACTTCGGGTAAAGATGATCGAGGAAATTGATTCCTGTAAAAATTATATTCGCGGCGCGACTCAAAACGCGATGATTGCGAAACCCCGGAATCAGAACAAGGGGAAGGCGGGAAATACAAGTAATACTAGTAGCACTAACAAAGAAGAGTTCACATTTCGATGCAATAGATGCAGGAAAATCGGCCATAAAAACGCCGACTGTAAGTATAAACGCGAAAATAGCCGACCTTCGGCGAAGAGTGCCGAAGATGTAGTTCTATGTGCGGTGGAATATTTCGCAGACGCGCATGAGCATGAGGCTCTACGCGCGGAAAATGACACGTACGGCCGAAAGTGGTGTATCGACAGCGGCTCAACGTCGCATTTGTGCAACGAAATACGCGAGGTCGTGGAAATAGACGACTCGAAACGCGGAAAATTGAACATAGCGAGTAGAGACTCTACTGAAATCGCAGCGAAGGGAACGGTATTGTTTAACACGGAAGTTGACGGGAAAGTGGAAAACGTCAATCTAACGAACGTGCTACACGTCCCTGGCCTGCGCGCGAACTTGTTGTCCGTCTCGAAAATGACGGATAAAGGCTGCGAAGTGTTATTCACCAAACATCATGCCACTGTTACCGGCAGTGATGGAATTATTAAAGCTATAGCCGATCGCGCCGGAGACTTATACTACGTACGTGAAATTAAGCAGGAATCGTGTCGAAAAATTTCGGAAAGGTCGTTTGACGCGGAAAAGCCATCGGAAAATTTGAAAACATGGCACCGTCGCCTAGGACACTTAAACGTGCAGGATCTCTGCAAGGCGAATCGGAATAAAACAGTGCTCGGCGTAGATCACGGAAAAAGTGAAAGCAAATTGGAATGTGAAATTTGCCTACGCGGGAAAATGACGAGAACCCCCTTTCCAAAGAAATCGGAAAGAAAAACGGAAATTTTGGACATAGTTCACAGTGATCTCTCTGGGCCTATGCGAGTTGAATCAAATGGTAGAGCGAAATACTTCATGACCTTCATCGATGACAGCTCCAGGTGGATGAAGTGCATTTCCTCAGAAAGAATATCGAAGCTTTTAAAGCTTTCAAAGTATTTAAAGCACTTGTAGAAAATCAAAATGAAAGAAAAATCCAGTGTCTACAATCTGACAACGGAACTGAGTATCTCTTCAAGGAATACACCGAATATTTGAAGAAATGCGGTATTCAGAGAAGACTCACCATCGCCTACAACCCAGAACAAAATGGAACAGCTCAGAGGAAGAATAGGACTCTCCTAGAAATTGCTAGGTGTCTTCTCATCCAATCAGGTTTACCTTAATGTTTTTGGGCGGAAGCAGTTTCGACTGCGAATTATATTCGGAACAGATGTCCAACTAAGAGCCTGGATGGGCGTACGCCGTATGAAGCATGGACCGGAATAAATCCGAACGTAAGTTATTTCCGGGAATTTGGATGCAATGTTTTTGTTTTGGCTAGAGACTCTAAAAAGGGAAAGCTTCAAGAACGTGGGAAAGAAGGAATTTTCCTGGGTTACTTAGTTGAATCAGATTGACGTTCCTCTCATTGGTGAAGACGAAGAGGATGAAAGGAACGAGGTGGAAAAGATCGAGATTGACGGAAACGAAGATGCAGCGGAGAATGGGGACGGTGAGTACGACGGCGCAGCGGAAGAAGAAAGAAGAGGTCCAGGAAGACCACGGAAGATCCTGACAGGACTCAGAGTTAGACCGAGGAAGCAATATCATCCACCACAGTATGATGCCAGGTATGTTGAATTTCAGGAAGCTTTTTTATCAGAAATACCTGCAAAACAAGCAATATCTGGCCAAGATGGCGAGGACTGGCTCCAAGCACTGGCTGAAGAAGTGAAATCAATCTGAAAAATGACACTTGGCTACTCGTGGAACGTCCTGGAAACAAAAAGATCATCGGAAGCCGAATGGTTTTGAAAAACAAGTATAAACCAGACGGCTCATTGGATAGAAGAAAGGCTCGTATTGTGGCACGAGGCCTCGCTCCACAACCGGGAATACACTTCAATGAAACGTTCGCACCAGTGGCTCGCTAGAGTTCTATTCGTCTGCTAGTCGCTCTCTCGGCGAACTATAGAATGACGATCAAGCAGCTGAATGTTACAACGGCGTATCTGAACGGTGTGATCAAGGAGGAAATATGTATGGAAACCCCGAAATGTCTGAAGGAAGCCTTGGAAACTATCGTCCACATGGAAAGGAGTTGCAGGTAAATAAAGATCAAAGCAGAAAGAATGCTCCAGGAATTGGAAACAATAATAATAATAATAAAATAATTTTCATATAGGATTCTTGACAAAATTTCACAAAATTTTTCAATATTTCAGATATGTCAAATAAAAATTTCAACAAAAAATATAATTATCAACCAAACACTAACAAATTGAAATATTTTTATAATTTCATTCCTGAAATCTATTCCCTTAGGTTAAACATGGTACAAAAATGTCGTAAAATTAAAAAAATGACCAACTATTTACAAGAATTTTTTAAATAAAAATGAATATGTATCATATTCAAATAAAATTTAAGAATATTTATAAAAGGTATTAATATTTTTCATTTTCAAAATTAATTTATACAGAGTACAGTTTTCATTTGAAATTTCACGATGGTTTTTTGTATCATGTTTGAACCTATGAGGGCAGAATCAAAAAAAAAATATTCTGAAAACATGTTCATTAGTTATTAAAATACTACAAAGACTTACCTTTAAAATTGTTTTGTCCTTAAAAAATCATGAGATATTTTTTTATAAAATAAATTTTGTTAAATTGATTTTACAATTATTCACAATTAATTTCCAATTACAATTATTTCACAATTAAAATAAGATTGTAAACAAAAATTTTAATGTTGAGATAAATATTTTAAAACATTCAAGGTTTCATATAGTTTTTGTATATTAGGAAAGCATATGAGGTCAAGTTAATAATTTTTCGGCTTTTTCTCTTAAAATCCCCTAAATTGTGATTATAGCCTGAAATAGCATGAAAAGAAAGGTAATTATCAGAGGTAATTACATAGTAAAAATGTTGATTAATTCAATAAATCGAAAATAATAATTATTTATTATCATTTTTGCTTTGCAATATTTGAAATCGATTGAAAAATAAAACGTAAATAATAAAAAATGAAACCACTTGAAAGTGATAGATATTATTAACCTAATCTTAAAATCCCATATACATTCCTGTAAGATATAATCATTCAATATTTCAAGAGTTCATTACATGTATTTAAAGTCTTTTGTTTAGGTGTGAATTTTTGAAAACAAAAATCAACCCAAACCTCCTAATAGCCAACAAGCCAACAAAACCGAATCGTGAAGTCGAGCGACTCCGAAGTCCGACTCGAGCGAGCTCGGCCCGAGCCACGGGTTCGTGCTCGTGCTCTGTCGGCTTTACACGAGGATGGCCGATGCAACGCGTAACAGAGAATTTTTCGCATAAACGTCTGCGAAACCCAGCTAACACAGTTACTAGTCCGAATAGTCACATAATTGTAACAAGATTAAAAAAACCAGTCACTGGTGACTTCCATGCTGGTCACCCAGTGACAATATATTTCCCACTCAAAGTAGTAACAAATTACAAGCGAAGCAGGTAACATTATCCCGCCATTGTAATCACATGCTTGTAACAAAGTGATGTTTGGAAACGCAACGTGCAATGACAGCTTAACCTCAAAATATACATCGTTTCGGAATTATAATTATGAATATTTTTGCAAAAATGTTGGAAAGGAACATAATTAAACGATAAATAAGTTCCAGAAAAGGGAGATAATATGTGAACAAAGCTTTTATAAAAAAACAGATATTTATCAGCTGAACCCTTACGAAAAAGAAATTACATTATAGAGGTTAGACCCAAAATGTATATGTATAAATGAAGATCGCTGCCGGCTGTTACCGCCATGTTACTAGTCTGACAGGGAACGGTTGCAAACAAGCCTCCCTAGTAAACTACGGCGATTATGCCGTTACCTGCTAGGAGACTGAGATACAAGTAACAATTCCTCTGATAACATGTGATCATTCAGGAACCTTTCAGGATGGTAACAGGTTAGCTGGGAACCGTGCCGAGGAACTCCGGAAAAGGGGTTATATAAGCGGAGCGCCTACTCAACCGCAGCCAGGACAAGCCGGCAACAGAGAAAGAGAGGCGACACTGAGACCAACCGCGAACAGGCATCCAATAGAGGAAGAACGATGCTTCAAGACACGGAGAAACATCAACATTCAGGATTCTCCCAAGCCCAAAGATCTGACTGAACTGGATGATGAGCTTCGTGGAGATTTTTCCGAAGAATCCGACCTCTGGACTATCAATTCTGGTGTGTACAATGCAGCGAGAACTTTGGCAAATAGTTATATTTTGATAATGAAAAGAAATTTAAGTATAACACTGTAAAATGTTTTTCTGATGTTGAGTTGAAAAATAACAAATTATTTTATTTTCAATCTCAAAATTACAAATACATTTTATAATTGCACTTAAATTTCTTTTCATCATCAAAATATTTTGTAAAACGCGAAATTATAATTTATATGTACCTATTTTTATATTTCATATGATTCATAAATTTAATGTTGTTTGATCTGGTATTATCCAAACAGCTCAAATTATAAATATAAATAAATTATAATTTCACGTTTTGCAAAATATTTTGATAATGAAAAGAAATTTAAGTACAACTATGAAGTGTTTTTCTGATTTCGGGTTTATAAACAGGGTGGCGAAATGACTGGGAAATGACCGGGAATTTAATTAAAAAACCGGGAATTCACTTCTGATCGTAGTAAAATTCAACAAATATAATTTTACTTGGAACAGGGAGTTTTTTACATGAAACGGGAATTTTTTTAAACAATTGCAATTCGGATTTAGAAGAAAGGAATTTAAAAAAATCCCTTTTCCAAATCAGAGTTCGTCACAATTTGATATTTCCCCCTTCTAAATTTTAGGTAATGAGAGTTTTTCAAGCAGTTAACTACTTGGTTAAAAGTTAAACTCTTTTGTTAAAAATTAATTTTTTTCGTTGAAGATTCATCATTTTAATTTAAAATTCATCTCTGGTTGAAAATTCAAGTGTTCCAGTTAAATATTCATCATTTTAGTTGAAAATGTATCTTTTTGATTTAAAATTTAACCATTGCAGTTAAAGATTCATAATCTTATTTGAAATTTGAACTATTTTGTTGAAAATGTTTTTTTTTGTTTGTTAAAAACTAATTATTTCAACTGCAAGTTTAACTATTTAATTTTTCGTTGATAATTAATCATTTTTAGTTTAAAATTCAACTGTTTGGCTTAATGATTCAAGTGTTTTGTTGATAATTCGTCTTTTTGGGTTGAAAATTGTATTATTTTAGTAGGAAATTCAACTATTTGGTTGAAAATTTACGTTTTTATTTCAAATATTTTCATTTTTTCGCGTCGATAATTAAACTTTTTTCTGGCGAATTTGCTACTTTGGTTTGAAAATTCAACAATTTGGTTGAAATCTATTTTCTCTCTTTAATAAGAATGCAACTGTTTTGTTAAAAACTAATCTGTTTTGGTTGAGAATTCACATATTTTGTTGAGAAATGCGTGACCATTTTTTCTACATTTTTTTTAGCAAATTTATCCTTTTGGATTGTAAACTAAAGTGCGTTCTAAAATATTCGTCTTTTTAAATTTTCCATTTGGTTGAAAATGCAACAGACTTCGACTAAACTTCAACCATTTTCGTTTACAAATTCAACCATTTTGTAGAATATTTTTGTTTGTTTAAGATTCCTCTCTTTGGTTCAAAATTAAACTATTTTTTTGAAAATTCGTTTAGTTTTTGGTTAAAAATGACTTTTTGTGTCGAAAAATTTAACTTTTATATTTTTGGTAGAAAATTGATCTTTTTTATTTACAAATTCAACTACTTGCTTCAATTTTTAATTAAAATTTTTTTTCAAGTTACAACGTTTTATTTGAAAATTCATCTGCCTCATTAAAAATTGAAGTATTTTGTTAAAAATTAATCTATTTAGTTGAAAGTTAACTTTTTTATTGAAAATTCATATTTTTTGTTAAAAATTGAACTCTTTCGTTAGAATATTAAAGTGTTTAGTTAAAAATTAAACTATTTATGTATTTAAAAATGTAACTCTTTCTTAGGTAGGTAGATAGATTAGGTGGGTTGAAAATTTATCTATTCCAGTTTTATTGGTAATTTATCCTTTATAAGTTAAAAATTGAACCATTTTGTAGAAAATTGATGTATTTAGTAAAAAGTTCATCATTTTGAATCAAAGTTAATCTTGTTTGATAAAAATTCATCTTTTAGGTTCTAAAAGTCTTGGAAACTCAATTCTCTTCTGTTCAAAACTCACCCCTATTATCTTCCTATTTTCGTGGAAAATCGCCATATTTTCCCTAGTTCGAGAGCATTTTGTGCTGTAAAATTTGTTGAAGTATTATGTTCGTATTTGTTTCCTGGATGATTCAAATTTTATGTAATGACATTTGACAAAGAAGGGGATGTGTGGAAAATGTGTACAAAACACCACGACGTAGTTTTTGAGCGGCCCCTGATATAATCATTTTTATTTACTAGCATTCCTTTTGTATTTTATAGACGCATTACAAAGCAGAAGAAGACACCACATTTTCCGTACATGATAAATACGGCCCTAATAGTGAAAGCGAAGAAGAATACAGCGAAAATACAGACGAGGATGACTCAAGAAGATAGCACAAAATTCAGAGTGAGTTTTTTGAAAAATTTCTAAGAATCTCTTATACACATTGACAAGAAAAACGATAAAATTATTAATAATGTCTTTTGAAAACCACTCAAAGCCAACACGTGATCTTTTTTTTTTGTTTTAGAGAATTATTTATGACTTCCTTGAAGTCTCGTTCGAAGAGGCTTTCAAGTTCATCAGTTAACCTCGAGATGACATGAAAATCGCTGCAATAGATGTGCTTGTTCAGTTTTCCATTAATGTCTCTAAGATTAACGCGCCGACCCTAGCGGACTAAATGAACGGAACGGATACGCTATAGCGTATCCTTATAGTATCAACATCGTATTATCTCTGTATCATGCAAGAAAAACTCATTAAAAAAGAAAGATGAACATTTAACTTCTTGAAATTAGGATTCTACGTGAAAATTTGCGTTAGAAGGTCACGGAGTAATTGCAATAGTTTTTCTTGCAACGTTAAAAACTTCAAAAAAATATTATTCCCGTCATTATTGTGGGCTTAAGGCGACTTCAAATGCATCGTCGTTCAGTAGCAACATACTACCTACGCGATCATGGATGCGCTTGAAGTCGCTTCAGCCCACGTTGTCGATAGCACGGAGTAATAATAAGGAGACCGATCATGCTGTACAAAGCGCCTCGAGTTTTGACTGCGTTAATTAAGTGTACATTTATTGCCGAGCTCAGACGTTTCTAATCAGCACATTATGGCCATTTGGTCATGCGCACTATGATCTGCTATCTCCTTTTCTCCCGCGAGAAGTGCGCGAGTGAGCGCCGTGTTTAATGACAACTGAAAACTTTTGCAAATGCTTAAAAAGCTCCTAAACTTTTTGTTCCAAATCTTGGAAAATGTACACCGAAGTGACTTTGGTTTACATTTTTTGAAATCTTTTAGTTTTCAATTATTTGGTAATCTTTTCGAAAATTTGAAATATCTCCTAAACTTACTCGAATTTTTTCTACATGAATAATTGTTCAACTTATTTTGCCATAAGTTGCAAAACATTGATATAACAACCTCAATTTGCTGTCGTTGTTGTCATCACGAAGTGGTTGTCATGGACTGGCGCTCACTCGCACACTTCTCGCGGGAAAAAAGGAGATAGCAGATCACAATGCGCATGACCAAATGGCCATAATGTGCTGATTAGAAACGTCTAAGCTCAGCAATAAATGTACAGTTACCGCAGTCAAAACGAATGTACGGAGATGGGTCTCCTTATTATTACTCCGTGGTCGATAGGTATTATATATTTTTTTTGTTTTTAACGTTGCAAGAAAAACTATTGCAATTACTTCGTGACCTTCTAACGCAAATTTGCACGTAGAATCCTAATTTCAACAAGTGAAATGCTCATCTTTATTTTTTAATGAGCTTTTCTTGTATGATACGGAGAGGATACGATGTGGATATTATAAGGATACGCTGTAGCGTATCCGTTCCGTTCATTTCGTCCGCCAGAGGAGGGAAAACGAGCAACTCAGAAAGTTCGTTTTGGTGCCGAAACTTTCGGAGACAATTAAATTGGATTGGACTCTAAGCAAACAGTAGTTATAAGAGACTTGTATGCTTTTGCGGAGGGATGGAAGAATATCCAGTCTGATGTTATTGCGGACGAAAGACGTAAGGATGCGAGTAAGAAATGCATCACAGTAGTTTTCGCAAGTAAAGAACTATTTGAGTGTCTATTTTTATAGTTTTATAGCACAAATGGTATATTTAATCACGCCCAATAAATTCAAATTTAACCTAAAAGTCATAAATAAATTATACCTGGTCGAGCACAGAATCCATTTAGGAATTTTAATAGTTGGAGAGCTTCGAGAGGGATGGCCTGTTGCCAATTAACGAACCCTTCGATGCCTAGAATTTGCAAATTCCCGCCGCTCCAAACCGTCACCAGACTGGGGGGAATACTTTTATTGTTTGAAAATAAGACATTTATTAACGCCTTCGAACTGGTACTTTTTTGTTTATTAGATACTCAGGGCCGGGGGCCCGGCCACTACACTGAACCATCCACTCGATCAATTCACCAATTCACGACCGGGTAGTCGTGAATCAACATCACACATTATACACTTCAGAAACACAACACTCTCGTTCTCTCTTGCTCACATCGACTGGGAGGAAGGAGGATACACTAATAAAAGGTGGTGACGCAGGAGCGGTGCCACCAACTCGTGTTGTTTTGAAATGTCAAAACAATAGCAGCCGATGTCACGACCTGACTTGAGCGCATTCTGGGAATTTATTTGAAACTAAATTCCTTGATCGATTATTTTCCGCGGTTTTAATTAAATCTTCTAATCGCCGTCTTATGAAAATAAGAAATCGGGTGAATTTACGAGAACAAAATTAACTCAGCCAGGTAACATTTATTGAAGTAGGTTTACAAGAAGAACTCGAAAATTGACTAAGTCCGAGACCGAGTTTAAGCTTTGCGTTAGGGAAACGAACTTCCCAAAAGAAGGATGCAAATCAATCTGACGATCATGTGTGAAAAAGCTGTTCTCGGGACCTCTCTGAAGATTTTCCTACCCTAGAACCCGGGACTCTTGGGCGTTTACTTATGAATCCATTGGTGGAAATCATTCCCCAGAATTAGTTTTGACTGTTTAATTGGTTCGTGGTTTCCCCAATTTTGGTTGCGTAGGCGGATCCACTTACAGCCCCTTCTTGGCGCTTTTCTCGAGCCAACGCACCCCATCAAGGAGAGTGCAGTCATATCACCCTGTCACATACATTATACCGTACTTGAACTTGAGGTCTAGCTAGCCTTTTCACACATGCCCCGTCGCCGAGACTTTTGGGTCTTTTATTGTTATTAGCATATCAAATTTCAAATTCAGAGGAGACATTCTAGAGTATGGTTTTCTTTAGTTCGGCTATTAAAATGTCAAAAGTTTGTTTTCAATTTACTCTGGGAATTAAATAACGAATGCTTTCGCCTCTAATATATCTAGTCGTAAAAATGGTTCTCAGACTTAGAACAGAAATTGGTAATTAATACTAAAGTGATTTTTCTCTCGAGCGTAGTTATCTAAAATATAAATCACTATAATTTACTTTTACTCTCCAGCTATCTTTAGAGTTCTGTATATAATTTCTAGCCCTTGTAATAAAGTGATATTTATAACTAAAATAATGACATAAAACGTGAGACTTTTCCTCTAAGTTTCTTGACGATTTGTAGAGCTGTAAAATAAATCTTAAAGCTAATTATTTATGAGGCGAGACTAGTTTTTGAGTTCAAGTGCATTTTAAGAACGTTTCAAGATTATAAAATAACCCAGACCTAGGCTCGCTGTCTCATGAAATAGAAATTATTATCATTAATTTTATTCTAAAGTCTCCGTATTGGATCTACAATTGTGCCATATTAATCTAGTTTATTAAAGTTCAATTTCAGTTTAGATTTGAATTTGCCACGTGACCATAAAAGAATGACTAACGTGTAGAAGGGTGAAAGGCTGGTTTGCGGATACGCTTTTAGTATGTTCGCTCTCCGCTAAAAAGATGAGCGCACAGGTGCGATCATCACACCGATCATACTTGGGCGAGCACTGTGTAGGAAAGGTGCGCCCGACAAGTGTTTGCGTCGCGCCGCGGCGCAGGTTAGCAACGTGACTCGCCACAAACTATGGACTAGGCGAGTGAACGCACTAGATAAAATGGCGGGTCACTATAGGACGTCAATGTGAACGCGCCTTCACACAGTTTTTCACTAAGTGTAGTTGC
>CAKNYM010038631.1:0-12730 GCA_932195095.1 Andricus curvator | reverse complement strand
TTTAAATGTAGAAAAGACAAAGATAATGAGGTTTAGGAAAGGAGGGGAAAAAAAGAAAGAATGGACGGGGAGATGGAAGGGAATAAAATTAGAAAAAGTGAAAGAGTTTAAGTATTTGGGATATAACTTGCAAGCAAATGGAGATCATAGAGCTCATATAAGAGAAAGGATAAAAAAAGCAGCAGGGGTAATGAAACAGATATGTGCAATAGGAAAAAGAAGGTTTAAAAAAAATTGGAGAAGGAGAATCTGGTTATTTGATACGCTGGTAGACTGGAGGACACCGGGATATATGTTGAGAGAAGAAGCACAAAGGGATAAATTAAGTACTAGAGCGGGAAAGAGGTCCTGGAATTTTGAGACGAAGCTGTGGGAGGGAAAGGGAGGGGAGTTAGCGAGAAAGTGTTTGATGGGGGTAGAGGGGAGGAGAGGGAGGGCGATGGAATTAACGAGATGGGAAGAAGAAAGGAGGGAGTTCTTTAAGGCTAGAGGTATAGAAGACGAGACTGGAGTCAACTATGAAGAAATAGAAGAAAAGGATAGGGAAAGACAATTAATAGAAAGATGGGGGATGATTGAGGAATCAAAATATAATAAATGGTATAAGATGATAAAAAAGGAAGGAGTACCAAAGTATCTTTCTTGTTTGAAATTCGATTATTTGGTTGATAACTCATCCTCTGTAGTTTGAAAACTCAACAATTTGCTTAAAAATTCAACTATTTTGTTGAAAATTTAAATAGTTTATTGTAAATTGAAATTGAATTAACCTAAAATTGAGTTAATTGATAAAAAATTAAGATCACTCTTATTATATTAACAGCAAAAAGTATTGAATTGAAAAAATGTTTTGAGATTTTCGTTAAAGTTGGAAAAAGGAAAAACATTCAAATATTTCCGATTGCAGCGTCGTAATTTTTCACCTTGAAGAAATGAACACTCACCAAAAAACGAGTTTTTGACGGTAAAGTCAAATTTTAGGAGCGTATAAGAAATTTCGCAAATAACCCATTATTGAGATTCACGAGACCTACAGTTTTTGCTATGTTTCATAAAAAGTATTTTTTCACTGTGAAAAGAAGATACCTGGGAAAATGTATTTTTTTCTCCTGGAAAACTTGGGAAAGTCCTAGATTTGTTTCATGAAACGCTTGACACCCTGACTCATAAATGTTTTTTTAATACAAAGAAACATTTTTCTGAGTGCCGTTTCAAAATACCTCAAAGATTCAAGCATTTTAGGGTGGCCTCAAAAAAAATTCATTTTCATTTCCCGATTGTATACAAATCTCCATAGTTAGATGTATCCATTGAGACCGGTCTGAAAATGTGTCTTTGGACATCCCAAACAACATATGAAAAAAAATATAGATGAGGAAAACTTGTAGGGCAAAAAAAACACCCCTGACAAAAAAAATCTTGAAAATCGTCCTAAGTAGGTGTGGTATATAAGAGGAACATTTGGGGGCAAATAAATAAACACTCACAGGAAAAAAAAATCGTAAAAATCGCTCTAATTAGGTGTACCCCTTAAGTCCTGCCTTAAAGTGTGTGTTTGGACACCCCAAAACATTATTCAAGAAATAAAAAAATTGTATATAAGAAAAAAAATTTTTTTGGGGGGGGAGGGGACAACATAGCGAAAAAATTCGTGAAAATCGCCCTAAATAGGTGTGCCTATTGAGACCGCTGTCGAAATGTGCCTTTGGACACCCCAAACAATATGTCAAGAAATAAAAAAAATGGTGGTTGAGGAAAACTTTTAGTGCAAAAAAAAACACCCTTGACAAAAAAAAGTCGTAAGAATCGCCCTCAGTAGGTGTGCCCATTGATACATATCTTAAAATGTGTCACTCAATACTTTCTCAAGTGGTAGTGACCTTCTTTGGTCGGCCGTGTAATTTAATATAATATGATGTGTCAGACATCCTGACAAGAAGATTTGTCAAAAAATTAAATTTTTAGAAGACATGCATTATTTCAGCCCTTTTTCATTACCACGAAGCGGGGCTAAAATTCTACTTTTCTGGAGTGAAAAGTCGCTTCATACGCAAATGATAAAACATTATACATCTGTGAGCACGCATTTTGAGTTAATCGATCCCCTCACCGCCAAAACTGTGGTACCAAAACTATCCGAAAATTTTTAAAATTTTTGGATTTTATAAAATGGTGAATTTTCTAAAATTTCGCCTTGTAAAATTTTAAAAAATTTTGAAAATTTTCAAACTTATCTAAATTTCTAATATTTCTGAATTTTATGAAACGCTTAAATTTCTAAAATCATTCAAATTTCTAAAATGATCATAATTTCTAAAATGTTCAAAAATTTTTAAATTACCAAACTATCTAAAATTTCTAAAATGTTCAAAATTTATAAAATTGTCAAAATTTCAAAATTAATGAAAACATTTCAAATTTTGAAAATTTCTTAAATCACGAAAATTTCCAAAATATCTGAAATTACAAAAATTATTAAAATTGGTAAAATGATCAAAATTTCTAAGATTTATACAATATCTAAAATTTTCAAAATTTCATGTCTACTACTCTACTGTGAAACATATTGTTTTTCCTACGTACGGAGTGAAAAGTATTCTCCACTCCTTGGAATTAAAAAGTTAAATTTTAGCCCCGCTTCATAGGAATGAAAAAAGACTAAAATCATGCATGTCTTCTTAAAATTTAATTTTTTGACAAATCTTCTTATCAGGATTTCTGATACACTAAGGCTACGGCTGACCAAAGAAGGTCACTACCACTTGAGAAGGCACCGCTCGCAAGTATGATGCTAATGACTTTTTATTCGATAACTCAATATTTTGAAAACTCAATATTTTTTTAGTTTTTCCGTCCATTAGATGAAATTTGGTTTTCAAACATGACTATTCGATGACCAAATGATTCCCTTGAAAAAGTTGGATATTTAATTGTTAATTGAATAAATAACGTGATGCTGACTAAAATTGGTCCCCGCACTTAGCCCCACTAAGTAGTAGTGAATTTAATATAAATGTGTATTAAATTTAATATACAGGTTGTTATAGCAGTGTGCGTGAAAACTCAAAGTGCTTCCATTTCTTTAAATCTTCTCAAATATTCGCAATTAAATTAATAATCTAGAATTCGTCGTCTGAGTTGTTATTTATAATGAAAGTGCAATGTACGGGTGGAGCTTTTTCCTAAATTCGTGCTAAATAGTACAAATTTAATTCGAATACAGTTGATTGTAGGTTAAGTCTGTTATTTACTTACTGAATTGAACTTTTCGACTTGAAATCCAATTTTATTTTCGGTTCACAGAAAGAAGGTATCATGCTTTATATTATTGAGAATCAAAAATTACTGCTAAACTTATTTTGAATTTGTGTAAAATGGAATTATCTGACTTTTTTGTAAGTGATTAACATGAATGGATATGAAATTTAATACAAAAATAGATTTTTAAATAATTAACTATAACCCTAATTACTGGAAAAACATTTTTTCTGACTTGAAATCATGTAGCCTCGATTGTGCTTTTTACAAGCATTATTTGTTCTGTCTACGACGATATCAAACATATGAAGAACGGTGTTTATACCAAGTTTATTGTGAAATAAGAAAAGAGAAATCAGAATGTCATTATCATCAAGAGGTTTAACTCTCTTATCTTTAAGTTATTTTAATTGATACTGCATTGCAAAATAACTGTTTTTTCTTATTATTAAGCAATATAAATGATTAATAAATTACGCAGTTCATTTCGAAAATAGATCAATTTCAGCACGTTCGAAATGAAACAATTAAAGAATGTTAACACTCGAACTTTTATAATTTTTATTTCAAGACGGTTATATCTTATCCACTTTAAATTATAAACTGCATTAAATGTTTTACTCTTATAGTCTCCAGTCAAAAAATTTATTTCTGTAATTTTTTATTTATATTAAAGATTTATCATTTTCTTGACAATCGATCTTTTTCAATAGAACTAGTTTGTTGGAAATTTATTTTGTGGCTAAGGATTCTTCTCCTGATAAAAAACTGCGTGATCATAGTCATCGTTAAGGTGAACAATAAGTCAATTGTTTTTCGACATTGAGCGGTGACTTGCAAATACGTTATGTTGGTCGAGATAACGTAGCCTACTTTCGAATTCACACTACTGATCATTTTGACCCCCGTTGGGAAACAAAGGATTAAATAACAAAAACAAGCTTTTGAAATATTTCTATCCAGAAATACATTTTCAAAATTATTAATTACAACTTTAAATACCAAAAAAATGTTTTCCTGACTTAGAAACTATGTAGCCTCGATTGTGCTACTTACACACATTATTTGTTCTATCCACGACGATACTGAATATACGAAGAACAAGATTTATACTTTTTCTACTTTTTATTTTCACGCAATATGAATGATCAATAAATTACGCAGTAAATTTCGAAAATAGAATGATTTCAGAACGTTCTCAATTAAATAATCTCAGATTAGAATTTCGAAATTAAATAATTTCAGATTAGAATTTTGGAAATGAGAGCACGTAAAATTCGAAGGAATTGAAAATGCATTATTTCTTATTGAAAGCGTTGAAAATGAAACAATTTAAAGAATGTTAACTCTCAAACTTCTATCATTTTTAATTTGAAACGATTTAATTTTATCAATAATTATAAAATAATTTAATGTTTTATTCTTGAAGTGTCGGGTCCAAAACTTTAATTCTTTAATTTTGAACGAATATCAAACTTCTTGACATTATATTGAGCTTATAGGAATTTATTTTAAAAAATTGTACGTCCTTATAATAATGACTTTTTACATTCTCACTCTGATGAGAAGCTATAAGTTTTATGTAAAATTTGATTTTGTCAGTTTTCATAAAATCTCCACGTTTTGAGACCTCCTGAGTCAGAGAAAACAATTTTTACAAAGGTGTCGGTCTGTCTGTATCCTGTAGGCACCATGACTATCGAAAGACTAATAAAATTGGATTAAGCTTTGGCACACTTTTGTGTGGTAAACCAAAAAAATGCACCCAAAAAAAATCTACAAATTTATTAGAAATCAATTTTTTATAAGACGCGTAGTTTTTGTTTCATTCGTGAAAAACAGCAGGGAAAATAAAAAAAATTCAATGTTTGGACAAACGACTTCAGCTACGAAAAAAAATCAAAAAGCAAAAGTCGTTCACCCTGTTTGTGAATTCGATCTTAAAATTTGCTTTTATCCCTTTTTTTTCTCACGAGACACTCGATGAAAATGTGTTCATCAAAGCCGAAGAAGCTTTAACAAAAGAAAATTCACAGTCTCTTCATTTCAGTTGTCGATGGTTTGACCTATAATTTTGAAAGTCCTATGCAAAAATTTGAGGAAAGTACAATGACCGAGCGGGCAGATTTTTAGAAAAGATAGTAGGCAATCTCAAATCTCTAGGTAATATTAAAATTAGATTTCAATTTAATTTAATAGTGTCCGCCTTTACGAAAGGTGTCTAACGTCCTGGAAATCCCTGAAAACCTGGTAAGTCCTCAAATTTTGCTCATGGTCTTTTCCCGACTTGTTATTCAAGATGAAAAATGATACTTTTATGCATTTATATTAAAGTTGAAATGTTGAATATCCTAAATTGATTAATTTAAGATAAAAAAGTAATAATGTGTAACAAAAATAGAAGAAACTACCCACAAGCAAAAATGCAACAAAAAATATATTTCTTCATGTTCTTTTTATTAAAAATTATTGTTCCTGTCGCGCGTACAATATTGAAAAGCGATAAAGGTCTCATTGAGAGGTTTTTTCCGATTGAGGTGGTCTGAAAACGTGGAGATTTGATCAAATCAACAATAGTTAATTTTCACAAAAACTTATGCAGTGTGCGGCACAGAAACTTGCTGATTTGTTTTTGGCGCCAAGTGGCGTGGAGCGGTCGGATGAAGGTGGGGAGGGTCTCATTCAGTAGGGGACGTCCTGAAGTTTCGTTTTTCCCCCACAGTTAGTCGACATCATGCATTGGACGAAGAAGCAGCGCGCATTTGACTGCGAGGCTTACTTTTCCAACGATCGTACCATCATCTTCACTCAACGTGCCTTCCGTACTCGGTTCAACATTCATCCGGCAGGTCTTGTTCCTGGCCGGCAATCGATTGTTTCGTGGATAGAAACACTCAGGGTTGGACAATCCGACTGCCGGCTGGGAACGGGACCTGCAGGTTGAATGCTGAACCGAATACGGAAGGAATGTTAAGTGGTGGTGATGGAAACACCGTTGGAAAAGTAAGCCTCGCAGGCAAATGCGCGCTGCTCCTTCGTCAAATGCATGATGTTGACTGACTGTGGGGAAACGCAACTTCAGGACGTCCCCTACTGAATGAGACCCTCCCCACCCTCAACCGACCACTCCTCGCCGATTGGCGCCAAAAACAAATCAGAAAGTTTCTGTGCCGCACCCTGTATCTTAGGTTGCTGAACAAAGAATTGTCAATCATTCGACAATCGAATTAATTCCGTTTTCACAACGCCTCGTCTGAAAGTTCGACTTTTGACCTCATTGCAACGCTTTTGATGCGAACAATTTCAGTTTTCTTTACAGTCCTCCCGCAAGTCATCACCTTTCCAGAAGCATGCGGTCAGGAGCACTTTTATCAAAATTTACCCATAAATTTTCGTAAAGCGTCATAAATTACTATAAATTTCATAAATTCTATAAATTTTAGAAATGTACGGAAATTTGTGAAAATTGAGAGGCATTTATGGTGATTTACGGAAATTTATAGAAAGCCTACATTCTCAAAATATATTTACCTAATCGAAAGCTGGAACCTTCGGTTTTTTAAAATATTGACTGACTTTGGGATTACATTTGGCCTATCTTTCTTTTGGACTAATAGCAAATTATTGGGCTTCGTTGAAAAAATTCTTTAATAACAATCCCTATATTACATCTTCCAGATGAAATTATGACGCCACGTCGACTTCAAACATCAAGAGCGCGCGGTGGGCTGCGTGGAAGACGGGCTAGCACAACATCAAATCTTGCGCTTCTACAACAACAAATGAGCGGAATCAACCTCAATCCTCTATCAACTCATAGCTCTGGACGTTAGTATATTATTATAATTTTTCTGAAATAGCAAAAAATCGCTGGGATTCAGCAAAGAAAATAAAAATTTTATGAGTAGATTATCTTCCAATACTTAGTTGTAATTTTCCTTCCAGCGTCAAAAATCGTAGACACGCTTAGGAAATTCCTACTCAAGAGTTCTGCTGGGGCCATGCGTAATACAGTGTGCGGCACAGAAACTTGCTGATTTGTTTTTGGCGCCAATCCTGGTCGGAGAAAATAACGCAGGGCGTCGAACGACGATATTCCTCGGTGGGGACCCACCGAGTCCACCTCCGCGTCGTAAGTTATTATTTTTAACTAACTTGTCACAGGTACGTTAATAGAAGAAGTTCATTCAAGTTCTCTAAAAGTTACTTTGAATCTAACCTTCCCCTTTTTCAAGTTTAATTGAATAATGCAAGAAATATCTAAATAATATATTTAAAAAAAAAATCAAAAATTAAAAAAAAATCGGTCTTAGTGTTTTTCACTACCATATGTGACGTGATCCGAGAAAAGAGACCTACTAGACAAAAAATCGATTTTCGGATTATGATGAATTCCGTAAGTTCTCTAACTGATCTTTCTAGGGGTGCAATTAGGTATTTCATGTTATGAAAAATAAAACTCCCGGCACTGCAAAATTCCCGAATTGGAAAATTCCCGCCAGTTCCAAATATTACCGAATTTTAAAATTTCCAGTTCATAACATTTCTAAATAATAAAATTCCCGAATTTGAAAATTGCCGAATAATAAAATCCCTGAATTGGAAAATTCTTCAATAAAAAAATTCCTAATAGTTTATAATAATACTGAATTTGAATATTTCCGAATAATAAAATTCCCGACAGAAATTTGCCGAATTATAAAGTATCCGAAATAGAAAATTCCCAGATGTAAGCAATTAATTTTTATTAAGAAATATTATTTCATTATTAAAAGTACAATAATCAAATATTTCTATGAAAGAAATTACTTTGAATGTTCAAAGTATCTAAAATTATTTTTTGAATTTAAAACAACAATTGAAAAAAATTTGGGACGACTGAAAAATCCCAAAAAATAATTTCTGGAAGAAAATTGTTTCCAATTATTGTTACTTTTAATTCAAACAATAATTTTAGAAACTTCAAACATTAAAAATATTTTATTATTGTATTTTTAATAAATAAGTCATATATATTTAAAAAAATGTTATTTGTTTAAATTCGGGAATTTTCTAGTTCGGATATTTTATAATTCGGCAATTTTATCAATCGGGAATTTTCCAATTCGGTAATCTTATTACTGTTCAGGAATTTTATTATTCGGGAATTTTCCAATGGAACGACTGAAAAATAAAATTTCCGACACTGTAAAATTTCCGAATTGGAAAATGCCCAAACGGTTAATTTCCCGAATTATAAAATTTCCAAATGATAAAATTCCCGAACAGTTCATAATATTACGGAATTGGAAAATTGCATAATAATAAACTTCCCGAGAATTTATAATATTACCGAAATTGAAAATTGCCGAATAATAAAATTCCTGACAAAAAATTGCCGAATTATAAAATATCCAAACTAGAAAATTCCCGAATTATAGAATTCCTGAATTTGAGAAATTAAAAAAATAGTTTTTAATAAATATTATTTATTTATTAAAAACACAATAATCAAATGTTTTTATCAAAAACCATTTTTTAATGTTCAAAGTTTTTAAAATTATTGTTTGAATAAAAAATAACAATAATAATTAAAGAAAATTGTTTTCCAGAAATCGTTATTAAACAACAACAAACCTTAAGTTTGAAGTTTTTTTCAAATATATAGCAATTGATTGGACGCCATATATATATGCCATTTAACATGATCTCTTTTCAATATTCTCAATATTTGTCATCCTAGGTCGAAAAAGAACAACTTTCTGACTGCAAATAAAAATGGAACGGTCATTGAAATTAAAAGATTCAAACTCACGAAGATAAACTTTTCTTCTGTTGAAGCTACAAGGACTGAACTGCAAATTCGAGCACTCAAAGTTAAATTTTGGAAAATTTTAAACTTACAAAATTGAACCTTGAAATTTATTTAATTTAAACGCTTAATAATTGACGCGTATAAAATGGAAGCTTTTAACACTTTTCAAATGAAATTGTTCAAATTAAAAGTCGTTAAACTGCAAAAATTTAAATTTTAACTTTGACGTTTTGTACAGTTAAAAGATTGAAAAAAAAGAGAAACCCATGCTATCATTTTCAGTGCTGTGAATTGAAGAATTAATCAAAAAAAATTCAAAATTATATAATTTTAAGCAACTCGAATTTTTCCTACAATTTTTTGAAAATCCTGCAAAAGTAAAAAAATTACGTTAAAATCATCCTTATCCTTTTTTGAAAATTTTATTAAATATCCTTTTTAAATTAACTAAAGAAATTAGAATTTTTTATTCATTTAAAACCTTTCGAAATCCTTGAAAAGTTTAAACATCTGCATTCTGTCTAGAATTTTTTTAATTTTGCTTTTATATTAATTTTTCAAACTAAAAAATAACTGTAAATCTTGTTAGCAAACTCAACAATTATTTTGTTTTCTTAAAACTTTGAAAGATCTATAAAACTCTTCAAAATTTTATTTCGAAATCTTCAAGAATCTAAAATTAGTTTTTTATTTCTCGAAATTTTGTCCAGTTTTAAAATAAGTTTGGATCTTCTCAAAACTTGTAAATATCTCTCAAACTAACACAAATTTTTTCTAGATTGATAATCGTTCAATTGTTATTTATGCATCAAAATTCAATAATTTCACTTACATATTAAAAATTTGTTAAATAGGACAATTAAAATTGTACGGAATGTAAAATATTGCTGAATATCCCAAAAAAGTCTTCATTAATTAAAAAAAATTTAAATTAAATGGTTAAAAATGGAATATTTCAGATTGAAACAATATTTGAATAGGATTCGGAATTGAATAAGAGCGTTTAATTATAAATTTATTAATTTGAAATTATTTTAGAATTAGGAATAGTTTATGAAGTTTCAATCGGAAGTTTCAATTGTAAGTTAAATTGTAATTGTCTTAGGTCAAAAAATAATATTTTGTGACCAGCGTTGTAATTAGACTGCATATGAAATGGATTTAGATTATATTTCATTATAGCATTTGAATGTCTTATGAATATCAATCTGACATACTGAAAGACACAAAAAATATATATTGAAATATATATTTACGAAAATAATTCCATTTTTAATATTTTATATTATTGATCCACATTTTTTAATAGAAAACTGCTTGAACGAATAAAAATTGTTTAAAAAATGACACGAGGTTTTTAACAGAATTTACTACTCGACGAAATCATTCAATATTATGTTTATATATATATACCATTAAGCCATTTCCCTTTCGGCGAGCCTCAAGGGGTAAGCGTGACACTACCCGATTCGGGTAGTGTTTCT
Source organism: Andricus curvator (assembly GCA_932195095.1). Taxonomy (NCBI): domain Eukaryota; kingdom Metazoa; phylum Arthropoda; class Insecta; order Hymenoptera; family Cynipidae; genus Andricus; species Andricus curvator. Next base: position 2,194 of record CAKNYM010038631.1, on the reverse strand, counting down.
AGGTGGATAGTTTCTTGTAGTAAATAACTACAAGTGTGGGCTCACCACGCCCACCACCGCCAACAGCAACGCAGTAGTATCAGACGGTCACCCATCCAAGTACTAACCGCGCCCAACACTGCTTAACTTCAGTGATCTAACGGGAACTGGTGTTTCCAGCGTGGTATGGCCGTTTCAGAAAATACGATTTAAACAATATTTTTGGAAAAATAAGTGTTTAAACAAATTATATCTGTTTGAACAATTAAAAAATGGTCAATATATTATTTCTATACACTATAGAGTCAGAAAAATATATGTATTTTCTTTTCTTTTTTTTTAAGTTATCGAATAAAACTGCTTAAGCAAATAAAAATTGTTTAAACTAATAGAAATTTATTAAAAATTAAAAGAAATGTATCAAAATTATATAATTATTCAACAAAAAGTAGCATAGGATACCAATTTGAGAAAAAAGCGGACATCCCTGGGTCAATTTTTAGAAATTTTGAGAATAAACAATAAGTAATTGTTTAAATAATCACATAATCTTTAAAAAAAATTACTTCTCCAAACAATGACATACTATTACATTTCAATCAGAAAATACGATTATTTTTTACATTTTTTGGGAATAAATAATTGTTTAAATAAGTTACATTTGTTTAAAGAATTGAAAATTGTTTAAAAAGTCATGGAAAATATTCAAATTGTCCATTAGTAATTATTTGTATGAAAAAGATGACGGAAATTGCTAAAAAGTAACAATAATACGTAAAAATGTAGTTTTTTTATTTTTGGGTCATATTTGGGGCGCTGTGGGGTTGGGGGGGGGGGCTAAAAATAAAAGTTATCAGTATGCTTTTATTTCATAGGTACTTCTCTTTAATCCCTGAGAAGTTTGGCACGTTTCGATCAGACCCTGAGGTATGAGTTCAATTTTTCGAAAATCCAAAATTTCCGCATGTTAATTAAATGGGATTTTGAAGTGCCCGGTGGCACGTGTTAATATTCGAATTTCAGAAAAAAAATCAGGGATTTTTTTTCTCCGGAAGCTTTTTTTTGGGGGGTTGGGGATTTGCCATGTAGCTCGAAAAGCGTTTTTTCGACCACCCTAGTGTACATTCCCGGATTTAAAGGACAACCATTTTTTTAAATATTCGACTTTTTAGCTTGGAAGCTCAACTCTTTCATTGAAAACTTATATCAATTGTTGGAAAATTATTCTTTTTTGGTTGAAAATTGAAATATTAAATCTGAAGCGCTTCATATTTAATTCAGTATGGTTGATTAGGGTGGTCCAAATTTATATCTGCAAAAATTCGACTTTCGATTTTTGGTGATAACCCCCCCCCCCATTTTGTTGGTTTGCCGGGAAAAGAAAGAAAGAATTTTCAAAAAAATGGAAAAAAGAAATACTTGTTATACATTTTTTGTCAATTAAAGTATTGTCCCCTCTTGAGGAGTATTTAAGGAATAATTTCCACCCAATAGCTTTTAATTTTGACACACCTGAACCCCTTTAATTGTGCCCGGAAAATGCCCCAAAAAATGCAAAATAGCAGTTTTTTATCAAATTAATGCTAAAGACGGTATTTTAAAAAAAATTTTCAACATGAATTATTTTTAATCGATAAGTGACGAGTTTTAAAGTATATTTTAAATAATTTTAATTTGTTTCAACAAGTAGTATTTGTTTAAACAATTTTTTTTCCCCTGTAAATCGTGAAAAGTTATTATCTTTCGGAATAAATCGTACTAAGCTGAGGATTGTCAAGAGTAGTAGTTCTTGTTTAACTTATTTGGTTATTATTTAAATAATTTTCATTTGTTTAAACCATTTTTTCTCTCTGAAATCGTAAAAAGTTATTATTTTCTGAAAATAATGACACAATTAAAGAATGTTGAAAGCAATACATTTTTAAAGGATGTTTGGTAATTATTTAAACAATTTTTCCCCCTGTAAAGCGTGAAAAATTATTACTTTCTGGAATTAATGACACAATCAAAGGAATTTAAGAGTAATATTTTTTTTCTACAGAATATTTTGCAATTTTTAAAATAATTTTTATTTGTTTAAACAATTTTTGTTTGTTTAAAATTTTTTTCTCTGCAAATCGAGAAAATTTATTCTTTTCAGCAACTAATGACACAATTAACGAATTTTCAGAATAATATTTTTTTGCTTAAGATATTTTGAAATTATTTAAACAAC
>CAKNYM010038628.1:0-18468 GCA_932195095.1 Andricus curvator | reverse complement strand
TTTTTAAAAGCAAGATTCTGAGTAAAACGAGCGGTTTCGTGAGGAAAGTCGGAAGGGGAAGGGGGTGACTGGTCTGAAATCAAATGCTAAACAGAGAAAGAATAGTTATCAGGTTCCTGGTAGCGGAAGAATATGTTTGGTTTTCTCTCTCAATAGAATTCGTTTTACTCGGCTGCATCTGAAGGTTTCCTAAAATGCCTCTATGCCCCAGTCTTACGCAAAGTTTGCATAATCTTTTTGTTTTGAAATATCTCATATGTCCTTTTTATTTAAATAAAAAACTATACGTTCTCTATAGATTCTCTAGAAAGATCACCTAATAAGTAAATTTCAAGTTTCGCCCTAGGTGAGAGCATTGCGATGTTTTTCGTGTTCAAATTCAATTTTTCATGTATTATCACGATTCGAATATGAAGAATTGTTATTGATTTTAAATGTGCAGAAATTCAAAGGCTTCATTTCTGCATACTACAAAATGAAAAATCTTTCAGGTTTGAGAGAGTTAAATAGAAAAGTACTGAATTTGCACAATTTTCAATTTAATTTAATTCTTCAAACCTCAAATGAAAATAATTTAAATTTGTGAGTAAGTACCTAAAATTGCTGTGACGCATTTTACAAGTGACGTACTTTATAAACTTAAATATGTGCTGTTGACCGAAATAATTTATATTTGCCAAGGCTCTACTTATTTATACATCACATTTCCTCGTGGGGGAGGGGTGATAAAAAATAGTTTCAGGTAATATGTGGCAGCTCGTTTCACGAGTATTAAGCAAATATTGACGCCTCGTGCAAAAGTCTCGCTCAAAGTTAAAATGACGTATTTCTTTGTTAAATAACACGTGTCTTTCTATGAGAGGATCTTTGCTCAATAACTTTTTGGCCCTGACCAAACAAAAAATTGCTCTTTTCTGCAGGCCCTATCCAGTGTTGTCCGCGATGAGTTACATACATGCTATATCTGAATTCATTGCGGTAGAACTGGAATGCACCTGTTAGAAAAAATGAAATTGTAAAGCTCTCCTTACCGAAACGGACACTAAATGAATTTCAGAACCAGGAACCATCTTCGATAGTAAAACCAAATACACATGTACTATACGTATTCTTATTATAATTTTATAATTGAGTTAAATAATTTCTCGAATTGCGTGAGAGTGGAAAACTGTAAACATAATACTTCTTAAAATATCAAGGATCCATATTTTAAATTATATGAGATTTTCAGATTTTATTGGGGGATAACTCGGTTTTCCAAAAATGGGATAAAAACCATTTGTTATTAACTTTTATTCAAATAATTTTCAATCACTTCTTGAAAAATATTCATGAAATAATTTTCACCCAATACGTTTTTATTTTCAAATCTTCCCCCAATAAATTTGTATTCTGCCCGGAAAATGCCAGCAAAAGATCGAAACATGAGTTTTGTGTAAATGACACGCTTTAGTGGGGCTTTTTGCAACTACTCTTGGACATAAATGATTATTACGCGATAAGTGACCAAGTATTTAAGATCCAAGTATTTATCAAAGAACATGTACCGTCCGTATTTGAACAATTTCCATTTGTTTATTATTTTCAACACTACCTAATGAAAACTAAATAACAGTATTTCAAAGAACTTAAGTGGATCCTGAAGGATTTCATAGGAGATTAAATCAGTTACATAAGTCAAAAAGAAATCTCCAAACGGTTTAAAATAATATCATATATCCACTGGGGTGCAATTTTATAGAAGCATGCATTGTGACACAAAGAAAGCGAAAACGATTGAAACTTTTAATTAAAGTTATTTGGCGTAAAAGTGGACAGTAACAATAGTAACATTATACCAGATGTTTTGTTTTTTTACACAATTTGAGGGCATTTTTTGGAAATGAACCTCAATTAACAGTTTCAATCGTTCTGGGTGTGCTTAGAACCACAGAAGTACGGTTCCGACTTCTTTCAAAACTAAAAGAAAATCATGCAATTATTTTTGCATCAGATGAGACAAAATTGAAGGGTTGACTAATAAAAATATATAACATGGGGTTTTAATTTATAGAAATAAATTTTGGATTTTAACGGAAAAAATGGAAAGAAATTAAAGAAAACTGCACTTCTTATCAAGAATCTTTTTCTCACTTTTCCTTTCTTAATCTGAAGTGTGCAATCTATTTATTCATAGACAAAATATTATCCTAAAGGAAAGCCAATGCTTGGAATTATAGCGATGTCCCTAAGGATATCTAGGAGTCCCCAAAAGATGGTATTTCTTACAGAGAAAGATATTTTATAATTCATAGAATGCAAGAGAGAATGTGAACAAAAACTTGAAGAGAAAACTATATGACTTGACTAGTATTACTAGTAGTAGATGTAAAATTCGTGGATATTATCGGATGAAATTTTCTGCCCGTGCTTTCCAGTCTAAGGTACATTTATTCGTTTGAAAGTATCATCTTCTTTAGGCACCTTTGCATGCCAGTGATTCGCCACTGTGTATGACCCGACGTCCGCTGGTTCCCTTGGATTATAAATTTTGTAAGGAAAAGCTGTTTTTATAAGTTTTGCGAAAAAATAATGTTTTCATCTGTTTCGTATTCTACAAGGGGATTATGAAAAATTTCTGAAAACAGCTCTTTTTCTTACAACATAAATATGTACTCCAAAGCACGCAACCAACATCTGCTCATATAATTTATGTCATCAAAAATACATTGCAAGATAAAACTTTGAATAAAACATATATTACAATTGGTCCTTTATTCTGTTGTCGTAAAATTCTAGGAAATTGTAATATGTTCAATATCATAATTTTGTCAGAATAATATTCAGTGAATATATTTTGTAGGTTCATATAAATACCTTTTGTATCGATTTAAGTAAATTCCTTCCTTACTCTTTATCACTCTAAAATATTTCTTTCACGTGTCATATTTATTATCTACAGTATTTGTATTGTGAAATATGGAGACACGCAGCAGTTGGCGTGCCAAAAATTAATTTAACCTCCAGCACTTTCTAATCTGTATGTGAAAAGAATTATATTGCTTGTGTAAAGCGAAATCTCGAAACATTGAATTGTGATAAGGAAAAGTGTTTTCAATTACGCCAACGCTGTTTATATAATTTTGTCACTCGTTTTGAACGAGAAAGAATAATGTGAAAAATATAGATTAGCTGCGAACTTGTGTAAATAATCGAAACGGATTAGTTTGTTTTCAAACAATTAAGAGGTTTTTATTTAAAAAATTGAAATGGCTTTTTCCATAATGAATCTGCGTATGTCTTATATGTATTTTACATATATGATAATGACCACTGCAACTGGATAAAGACCACTTAGTATTTTCTAGCCCCAGCACACAAAAAAATAAAATTCCTATATTTTCGTTTCCCTAAAACATCAAGATTAACAGTCCCATGCCTCTATAGGTTTGGCTGCACTTTTTTGTTATGTTGTCTAGAAATCAATTTATTTTCGGTCTGTATCTAGTTATCATTTTCATAATTTCATATGGACTTTTATATTCCAGTACAGACGTCTTTCGACATTTTTCCATACATTCAGAAAAACTACTTCGCATAAAGCCATTTCAGCATTGGTGTGCGGTCACAGAAACCTTTATTTCATTTAAAGAAATTTCTTCGTTATTTAACAAAAATTGAAATCAAAGTTACAGCTTGTTTTTCCAACGAACATCTTTTTTCAATGAAAGAAGTATTTTATCTAAATTGAAGAATAGTTTCTCCGTTTATTTGTTCTAACTGACTGAAACATTCATTACAATCATGTCACAGTTTTATTACTGCATAAGTTGTAATTATATCTGCTTTTGGGAATCAGAAATTAAAAACAATAATTTTCTGAAAAAGACGTACGAGTGTGTAAGCCCGAAAGCCCTTGCACTTCAAGATTTTATATTTATTCGAAAAACGACTAAGAAATTTCTTAGAGAAGGTCGGGGCTAGTCGTTCATATTTTCGGGATGATTTTGAAATTTATATTTGTTTAGTTCCCAAAATACATCTATTTTCTCATGCCAGGCAGCCGATCGCGGGAGCCGCCTCGACAACCAAGCGCTCCTAAACGCTATGATTTATAATCATCGCAGCCTGTCCTGCATCGTTTTTAGTTTCGCCCATGACCACCAGATCATGGATGCGTATTCGAACCTTAGATTAAGAACAACGTAGGAGGGCTATGCAAGCCCTAGACCCCATTTCAAATAAAGATTTTCCTGCAAATCCAAATTCTCAGGACAAACTTCCTGCACTGTGTCTCCAGATGGCGTCAGCTCTCGAAACTTTGCACTTTCTCATAAAACTGACCAAGCTGTTCTTTTCCTGATTTACTGGGACAACAGAGCTGTCACTCAACGCTTAGAGCTCAATGATGCGCAGCGCATATCACGTATCCCTTTTTTATTTAGGCTACATAGGAGGCCTCCAATACAATGCACCACAAAAGGGGTGAGAGGACAGTCCTTGCGGGCACTCTCCTGGAGGGGTATTGCTGAAGGCATTCTCTATGTCCAAGAAGGTGCATACAGCACGCCATTCTTATTCAAGCTGATGTATCTCTTGACCAGTTTCTCTAACGTTTTAAGAATTAGGGACGTTAAACTGATTAACCGAAAATCTTCATCAGCAGTGTAGCCCTCATCCCCAGGTTTGCGAATGAAGGCCACTCTGCCGTTCTTTCATGCCGATGGAACATGTTTAAGGGCAAAGCTTGCCGTAATACTTTCATTAGTAGAGGTACGACAAAACCCATGTCCTTTTGTAATAGAATTGGGTAGGCCTCATCCGCCCTCGGTGATTTGAAGGGACAGAAAGACCCAACGACTCAATCCTGGTCACAGCCTTCCTCCACTCGGTCGGTCTGAGTTCGCTGAAAATCCGGGAAGTGAAATTTCACCAGGCGATTTAACGTTTCTTCTCCATCTTTGGCGAACTGACCATTATCGAGCCACTTGCGGCTTATAGTTTTTTAGGTTTTTATTGTATTCATACTGAGCCATGGGTGTCCCAGACTGAAGAGACTTTTGAGTTATGTTTGCCCTGTTGTACAACGCTCTATTCTTCTTATGAACTTTCTCAAGGTGGGTATTCCACCACTCTGCTCCAATGCTAGATTCAATTGTACTTCTAAGGTAATTATTATCATATGATGTAATCAAAGCCCTTCGTGAAAAATCAGCGGCGTGCTCGATAGCGGTGTTCATGCGCGTGCTCATCTATCATACCGTAGCTTGTGGTGAATTTCACGAGCCTGCCTCTAAGTTCCTCTTTGTATGAGTCCAAAAGTGTGTTCCTGGGGTTTATGATTTTTGAAATCGCTCGTTTTCCTAGAGCTAACTGGAACAAGATATATTCGTGATCGTGAGAGAGACTCCTCGTCAAAAACTTTTTAGCCCATTATCTTGCTCCTCAGTTTTTTCGAACATAGAGTCAAATTAAGAACCTGACTCTTTGTTTTTAATCCGGAATGTTGGAGTGTCACCGCGATTAAGGATGGGCAGCTCAGTACCCGCCAGGTATTCAATTCTCATGTCAGTGCTGAATTCGAGCTTCGACCTCTCGAGGAGATGGGAGCCCCTCAGCGTCGGCCGGGAAATAAACCGAGGCGATATACACCTCTAATCTTTATAGTCTATCCTTGATAACGATTAGGTCCCTGGAGCATTATCTTAGGAACTAAGCATGTATCCACATCCTTGACGGCTAAGCATAACCATGGTGCTCTTTGGCGTGGACCCTTATATATGATGCCACAGCCTCTTCAGCCACTATTCCTTTCCCAGCATTACCAGGTTTCATAGATTAGGGCAATGCCTGTCTGCACCACTGCCATTAGCTTGGTTATAACAGGTGAGCCGCCTTAGTTCTGTTGAAAGTTTATCTACGTCATCGAGATTCCCGTCTTAGGCATTGATAGGCTAATTGCGGGTATCTCCTTTCGCCCGTAGGCCTCATAAGAAGAGTCGCTGCAGATGATTTTGCGTTACCTGAGACCCATTGTAAGGAGCCTTGGCTGCTGTTTGAGAGCCGCGCTATGCGGGCTCTCATTTCCTGAGCATCGCCTGTCTACCTCAACTGAGGGGGCATGCTGGTGAGTTCAAGAATTTGGTCACTCGAGGGGACTTCACTATTAGCCCTCTGAAAGATCGCTCCTTAGTTTAGGTCCTGCAGATGGTCCGTTAGTTCCCTAGAGCAACCATACCTCGGGATGCAGTCCTACTGGTTCAACTTCCCCAGGTCTCTAGTCCGATTAGACCCTTAAGCCCTCCCACCAGCTGCAAGGTCATGTGATCCCTAGAGAGAGATCAGTCTTTTTAATTCTTACAACATATTTTGCAGAATTTATATTAGTTTTTTCATGCAAAACTGGACTTCCCATAAAACGTGAAAGATTGTATTGTAAATTGTGACATGCAGGTAAGATATTTGTATTTCATATTTAAGACAACTTTAAGAAAAACTATTACACACTAAATTCGTTAAAACTGATGTTACAATTTGACAAATTATAATATTTCACGGTTTATAAAATGCCAGTTTTTACATGGAAAAACCAACATAAATTCTACAGAATATTTTTTAAGAATTAGAAGGATGGATATTATTCTTTTGCAGATTTTATCAAATATTTTAGAAGATTTCAAGGTAATTTTCAATTTAAATATTCCCAAGATTTCAGGGGTTTTCAACAGATTACAAAGAATTTCAAACGATTTTATAAGTTTTTCATAGGATTTGAATATTTCAATGGATTTAAAGTAATTGGTAAAGATTTCAAAGGATTTCTTCTGAGTCAATGATTTCACGGGTTTTTAAGGAATTTAAAAATTTTGACACGGATTTGAAAGGATTTTATTGGATTTACAGTGGTTTTCAAGGATTGTGTGTAAGATTTAATGGGATCTCAGAGAATTTTAATTACTTTACTGGAATTCGCGAAATTTCAATAAACGTAAAGAAAGGTCATAGTCACAGTTTGGGAATGTCGTAGAAGGGGCTTACAAAATTTGCTTGTACATACATTTAATTCTGTTGACGATGTTATAAAATTGTCTGAGATTCTTAAGGTAAACTAATATTAATGATACGCATGTCTGAAATACGAATTGCTACGTCTTTCTTGGATTGGATCTTTTTATGTGATAAATTATGAACACCAATTAAATTACTATTAGTTGTATAATTCATCTTTTTTTTACAAAATTTCACTTCGAGTTTCACATGGCTTAATATGCCTTGATTTAATTTGCATAATTTTTCAAAATTATATTTAATGATTATGTTTTGTAGGTTAATTTAAAGGCTTATTGTATGGATGTAACTCATTTTCTAAGTAACTTTTATTTCCTAAAATAATTCTTCTATAGTCATAGTTTGTAATGTTACATGGAAAAATAAGTAAATCACCATTTTTCCACTCAAAATATTTGCTTCACGTATGAGCGATATCCATTATTTTATACAGTATTTGTATTGTAAGATATGAAGACACACAGCAATTGACGTGTCCAAATTTGATTCAGCCACCAACAGTTGCTAATATGTTTTACATTTAGAAAATACTTAAACTGCTTGTGTAAATGGACTTATCTAAAAAATGAGTACTGATACAGAATATTATTTTCAATCATGTAAACGCTTGTTATATAATTTCAGCCCTCGTTTTGAACGCGACAGAAGACAAGCAATTTCTGAAATCATTATATTAATTGGCAGAAGACAAAATTTCAAATTAGCCACATCATCAGCCTTTTATTACATCCGATGAGAATTGTTATATTTCTCAATGATATTTAGGCAATACATAGGTTCTCTTTCATTCTATAAATTCTATAATATCTTTCTGTTTGCAATCTATCATGTATAATTGCCCGACTAAATATAACCATAATAATAATCAATGCTTTCTGAATTTATTTCTCACGATAATTATTAAATTAATTCTTGCAAAAAAATGTAATATTTATGTGCCTTATAGAATAGACTTGACTCGAGTTCTACCATTTAAAATGGAATAGGGTTGTTTCCAAAGTCACATATCACTTTTCCAGTGAATGGATCTTATAGTTTATAAAATTTTAATTTGAAAAACGCACATAAAATATTTTTTACGTATTTTTCACTATTTTTAATTTAATGTTGAAATATGAATTTTCTATCACGATATCGATTTGAGGGCCCCTCTGACGTCAAAGGGGTCGGATTTTCCACCAATCACAGCTTATGTGTCAGTGATTCTCAAATATCTCTTTCTGTGTCGATGTTTTGTTTCGGTTATCTGCACGTCGAAAATAGAAGTCGCAAAATATTGTTTAAAAAAGTCAAAGGAGGGTTTCGTAAAAGCCAATATCGGAAATTTACCGAATATATATATATATTTATGGTATAGGAGTATTTTAAGAGTAATTGTGACTTCGCCAGTGCAGAAATACGAGGAGTGAGAATGAAACGGTTAGGTGGCCTAAGCTCTTTATCATAAGTTTCATTAGTTTCCATCCAAAGCCACATCGTCGCATTGATAATTATGAGAACAGTCTTTAAAGTTCCATTTAAGACGAGCGGCGTGTCTCCATATTTTGAAATTTCGAAATAGAGCAGATGATTGACATTTCCCATGTAACTTTACAAACTATGACTACAGATGAACAGTTTTATGAAATAAATGTAATATATGAATTGAGTTGCAACGATACAATAAGCCTCTCAATTAACCTACAAAATGTAATCATTAAATACAATTTTGATCAAATTATAAAATTTGAATCAAGGTATAATAAACAATGTGAAACTGAAATTTAAATTTAAACAAATATATAAATTAACCAATAATTATTTAATTGGTGTACATCATTTATACTTTTTAAAAATCAAGTTTAAGGAAGACCGTAATACTTCGAATTTTAGACACGCGTATCATTAATATTAGTTCACCTTGAGAATCTCAGATATTTTTATAACATCGTCAACAGAATTAAATGTATGTGTAAGCAAACTCTGTAAGCCCCCAATATGATGTTCCGAAACGTTACCTTCGCAAAACACTTCCTGATAATAACGAAATCTCATGAAATTCCTTTAACATCCCTGGAAATCATTTAAAACATATGAAATCTCTTTACAGGGTCCATTAAAAAAGTAATGCACATGGTGTCATAAAAATTGATTTATTGATCCGATCGTTACAAATTTTAAAATTCTTTTTAAAGAATAAAGAAAATAGCTATTCTTTCAAACCTTTATCCGGTGTTGTCCACAAAGAGTACGAACTAAATCTGACTGTATTCCGGTAGAATCCGGAATATTTACGTTAAAAAAATGAATTAAGAACGCTGTACTTACTCATTTGGACATTGAATGAATTTCATAACCAGAAAGTCTTTCGACTTAAAGTGGAGGCGAAATTTTGTCTCGACATGAATATTTTCATTTAACTTCTTCGATAGTAAAACCAAATAGATAATACTTATTCTCATTATAATTTTATAAGTCTGTTCAATTATTTCTCGAATTGTGTTAAAATGAAGAAATATAAACTTAATGCTTCTCAAAATATCAATGAACCATATTTGAAATTATCTGGGATTTTTAGATTTCATGTGGGGATAACTCAGTTTTCAAAAAATTTGTCAACACTATTTGGCATCAACTTTTTATAAACTGAGTTTCAGTCGGTTCTTGAGGAATATTCAGGAAATAAAAGCCACCCAATAAATATTTATTTCGAATCCTCCCTCCAATCACTTTGTATTCTGCTCGGAAACTGCTAACAAAAATTCAAAATATGCATTTTATGTAAATTGCACGCTTTAAAGAGGCTTTATTGAACTTTTTTTTTGACATAGATGATTATTATGCGATAAGTGGCAAGTTCTCGAGTATTTTTCAACTTATTATAAATTACGTGAAAAAGAAATTGTTCATAGAGGTGACGAAGAAACTGAACATCTGAAAACGAAAACAAAGTATTTATTAAAGAACATATATTGTCCATGTGAATCATGAAAATGTAATATTTTCTTGGCTTAATGACATAGTAATACTATTTTTTGTTCAGGATAGGCTAAAATTATTCAAACAATTTCCATTCTTTTGATTTTTTCAACACTACGTGATGAAAAGTTACTATTTTATAAATTGATGACACACTTGATGAATCTTACGAGTAAAATGTTTTCGTTAGGACATTTTCTAATTGATTAATCAAATAATAATCACCCACTTCTGATTTTCCATAGGAAAATTGGAAAAAAATTTATTTTTTTGAAATTCTTACAATAATAAATGTTTAAATATTATGGCGTAACTCCTGAGAGAAGAGGATACCTAATAAGCGTCAAAGTGTGAGAGCTTCTTAAAATTCTGTGGCTACGTGCACCAAAATTTTGGTACGAATAGCCGCAATTTTTCGGTACGTGCAGAACCTCCCTTCGTAGTAATGACAATTTTTGTCCAAATATCCTATGAAAATCGAGATGTAAATAAGTTTTAATTGTTCACACGATTGAAAAATGTAACAAATATTACCATGTACCCCCCACCACCCTATTTGCTCAACACTCTTCACAAATATCCCACCTTTTACTCTCCTCGCCTGCATCCTCTCCGTCTGCTCACTTACATATAATCTCTTTCTGCCCCTCCATTGCCTTTTCCCCACTCCCGCCCATTATCTAGAGAAAATATTCGAGGCATGTACTAAATAATTGAAAATGTGTGTATGTTTAACATACTCGTAGAATCTCATATTTTATTTTTAAGCGATCACTTGGAACAAAAGTGTAGAGTTAAGGGTAAATGTAAATGAAAGAGAGGAAAAAGTTTTTGTGGATAAATTCACAAATAAATGCACCACCGGGATGAAAGTTTTATCGTTTTTACAGTTTAACTTTAATCTTTTGACTTTTTACAAACAAACTCAAGTAAACCTGCAAAATCCGATGCAATGCAAGAGCGAGTTCCAGAGTCCTCTGCTAAAAATTGTAAAAATCTTGCTTAGATTAAAATATTTCGAAAATCTTTACACTATATTGACGTGGATCTTTTTAAAATTCTATTCTATTTTGACTTCTGCGTATATTCACATTTTTTGTTTATTTTTATTGTTGTCTGAGTATTAGAATTTTATCATAAGCTCAATGCTAAATTCAATATTTGAAACTAAGTTTTTTAAAACAAAGTTTCGGTTAGACTGGTTTAATATGATAGAAATCTTTCGGAAGGCCTAATACCAGTATTTTTTATGTTAGATTCAACAGAGGTCTCTGTTATAGCATCGTTGATAAGTAGATAATCTACTATATCAAAATTAGTTTTCATTATGCGAAATTAAATTAAAACGCGAGAAATGAAGTTCTAAAAAATTCACTGCGAACTGGATTTGAACCAGCAACCAACTCATTACATGTGAGGTGCTCTACCAATTGAACTATCGCATCTCTAATAATACTAATACTGGTATCAGGCCTTCAGAAAGATTTCTATCATATTAAACGAGTCAAACCGAAACTTTGTTTTAAAAAACTTAGTTTCAAATATTCAGTTCGCAGTGAATTTTTTATAACTTAATTTCTCGCGTTTTAATTTGATTTCGCATAATAGAGATTAATTTTGATATAGTAGATTATCTACTTATCAACGATTCTATAACAGAGACCTCTGTTGAATCTAACATAAAAAATACTGGTATTAGGCCTTTAGAAAGATTTCTGCTCAATGCTAATGTTAGAAAAAATATTTCCATTCTCGCCAACACTGAGGAAAACATGCAATGGAATCAAAGGTGTGCACTTTCGCGCTCGTCCAAAAGCAAATCTTATTGATTCTAATGAATATACTATCAAACTCACAGCATCACTGTCAGGTCGAAATCAATCATTATTTTCTCATTGAATATTCATTTGAATTAATAGTATCTGCTTTTGGACGAGCGCGAACGCGCGTATCTTTTCAATCAATAGCATGTTTTCTCAGTGTACACGTACTCAATCAATCTTTACATATACTTTAAGACTTATTTTTTGTTTTATTATTCCTTATTTACGGATCAAATTTATAATTTATATAGGGGCGTGCAAAAAAAACCCCACCCGCACGGCTCGGTTTAGATTTTCATTACTGAATATTTTACTAATTCAATTAGTAATTGAGTGTTTGACTAATCAAATAGTTATATTTCAGCCTTTGAAAATATTGACCAATTTTTTATTGATTTCGATTAATAATAGATCAGCGGAATTTTCAAGTCGACGTTTTTTGTTATGAATTTGTAAAAGTGAAGCGCTGACTCAACGTATATCAGGTGCTGTTTAAGGAATCACTATACATAAGACCATGCAGATAAAAAATTATGCTCTTTTAAATTACCTACGTTTGTTTGATGAATCCTTGATGACAAAATAAAATCAAAAGTAATGGAAAAATTAATATGAGTCTTTAATTTACGTTTAATTAATATCATCTTCGCGGGTATTATATTTGGCGCCCTTATAATTAGACAAATAAATTTATTCCTTGTTGCAGTACTAAGTACACAGTCCGACGGGTCCAATTCCAGGTCCAGGCGGCCTGTTGCAGCCGGATCTTCTCTTCGTCCACCACTACAAGGTAAAATTCATTCAGAAACACATAAAAAACTTGCGTGGAACAAATCAATAAACAAGTTAATAATTAAGATTATATCTGCAAAATAGAGTTCTGTGATGGGAATTTTCAATAACCTTTTGTACTAAGCGAATGTAGAAAGTGCTTATAGTACTTGTAATGAGTTAGAAGACAAAAGTAACAACGGTAAAGATGATAGTAAATTCACAATGAAAATTTTTCATATTTTTGTAAGATGTAGAAAGTTTTAAAATTTAATTCTGAAAGTAATGATTCTCTGACTTCGGAAAGTCAAAAATGTAATAAGATGAGAAAAAAAATTGGATGAATTTCTGAAGCAGTAACTTGTGAACATGTTATGTTGGTGGAGGTGACATAGTTGATTTACAAGTATCACAATACTGCCTTTTATCATTGTTTCAATGTGAACCCGAGCGACAATATTTCGACTTGAGTTGGACTCACGTTTATGGTTAAAATTATCGATGAGGATGGGGGTGGGGGGCACATGGCAAATCGATTCAAACTTGTCTTATGACAGAAGTGTTATTGTAAGTCCTGATAAATGTAACGAGTTTTTCTTCAAAAAATTGTATTATTAATTTATGGTCGAGGCTTTTAGGGATTAGGGATTAAGTTTTACCATTTGCCCGGGTCAAAAATTACAAACTTCTTGCTTATAAATTTTACTGTTCACTATACTCTGACTTCTATAAGCTAAGGACCCCACCGACAGGGCCTGCCATTTCAAGGGAAAGGATAGATTGGTTGGAACCAAACAGTTGACATAAATCTTGTGCTTTTCTAATAAATGATTTTCAAAACAAAAAATCGGAAGCTGTCGGTCTCAACAACTACAGGCATATACAATTTTGCATAAACAAATTGAACCTTTAATTTCCTGCAAGTAGCTAGTGAAACCAAAGAACATAATTATTGTAGGTAAACAAACTTATAAATAAAAAATAAATAAATTCCATAAATATAAATAATATAAACCTTCTGCAAAATTTAGAGCAGATTAGTGATGAAGTTCGGAGGTCTTGGGCGCCTTTTGGGATAATGTTTCCCTCGTCTTGAGTTGGACTTCAAGACATTAAATAAAGTCTCGCTGGCGGTCAGGGGGAAGAACTAAAAAACGTTTTGAGCATTTCTTGGCTCTGTTTTAGTTGGAAGGTAATCGCAGACTTAGCCAAATCGAATTATTTTTACTCGTGAAGTAAAAAATTTTACACAATCGCGTTTTTTCATTAAACATTTCCATTCTTTCCGTTGCCCATTTCTATAACGTTAATTTAATTAACATATACAGCCCTCAATAAATTCATACTTATTTGAAAAATTCCTCGACAAATCTGAAATTCCTTCCTATTAGAATGAGTAATTTTCTACTAATCTTTAGTGGCTTACTTTTCTCCAATTGTAATTGAATTATTATTGCACCAGTTATTAGTGAAATTAATTTAATTAATATTTTGTGAAAATCAGTTGATATTAGGTGATATTAATTTTGATTTGTTCCAAATTCAACAATTTTAAATGAAAAGCTTTAAAAATCGAAGAATTTTTTTTCAGTACTATATATTAATAAAGTTTCTATATATAATAGCAAATTATCAAGGTTCACACTTAATGACAGTTTAGTCAGGCCTTTTACGTGTTTAAAATTGTTGTGTAATTGCGAACCTTTTTGAAGGTAAAACAAAAATATGCAAATAACTTACTTTGACTCTACATTTACATTAAGAACATTCTTGAATGTGACGTTCTTCAAAAAAGGGCTTACGTTGTCGATAGTAGCTTAGGAAATATTCGCCTTTTTGTAAAAGAGGATAAAAAATATCTATTTTGAGTTTTTGATGGAAAATCGTACTTCAATGTATGCTCCATCTGGTGACATTATAATATATTACTTACGTCTTGGAGGTGAGCGGAAGTGGGTAAATTTTCTGTTGAAAGAAATCATATGATACGAGCGCTTATATCCCCATCAGGAACTCGATACCGACAAAATGGATAATTCTTTTTCGTATCGACAATTGAAAATTCATCAATTCCTCCTTAATTGTTATTCGAATTAGGTTCACCGGGCCGCCGAAGTTCGGGCGGACATTATGGTGTTTCTTCACATCATGACGAATCTTCTACGTCCAGATTTCGCCACCTACCTGAAGGGTCAAGCCGGCAACAGGTACACAAATTTGCTTCTATAATTATTAGTATACTTCGAGGGGTAAACCACTCTCAAATCAGCGAGATAACCTTCAGTGTTATATGGACGTTGTACTCTGATTTTTCGATATCGGTGACGCTAAAGTAACTAAAATAAGGAATCTGCCTTATGAGCCCTGTTAGAATAACATCAACGCAAGAGGCGATCGTTATTCGTAAAGTTGGAATTACTCTGTCTTTCTTGTAAGCTAGCGATAAGCTCGTTGTCGCTAGCGGCGCTAGAAGTGCCCAGTCCGATAGCTTCTCGTATGATTTTTTCCTTATAAGCTAAGAACCGTTCCTTACAGGTTCGTTGATACCTCGATTTTGACGCTAAGAGAGCGTTCACATATTATCTAACGTTATTTTCGAACTTTTTTAACCCACCGTTCTCCATGTAACAGACCGTAACATTTCCTTCGGACCCCCTCACCCCTAACCGCAGTTACGTAACATTTTTTGTATTATGTTTAAAAACATAATAGACGTTTTCTAAATAAAAAAAGGTTTTTCAAGATGAAGTGCTGTATATAAATAAATAAAGCAATATTTTTATGTGACACTGAAGGCTTTTTGAATTTTTGTTTGTCACACAAATAATTAAATTACTTACAAGAAAAGAAGTGTTATCAGTTTGTTTTTAAGTTTATACAAATATAAATTTTATAATATTCTGGAGAAAATTAGAAAAAAATTTTGAATATTTAAAACCTCTCAAATTCCTTTATATTTTTAGCTAACTCGAATTTTTGTTGACATTTTGAAAAATCATTCAAAATGTAAAGAAATTGCCTTAAAATCTTCAAAATTTTCCTAGGAATTTTAAGAAAATTTGTTTATTTACTTAAAACCTTTAAAAATTCTTTCAAACTTTCTAAAGTTTTGGTTTGAAATCGTCAAAAAAAATCTGATTTTTTAAATATTTTACAGTTTGAAATTCTTTTTCAATCTCTTAAAATCTTCTAAATATTTCTTGAATTTACTCGATTTTTTTTTGATTTTTTATTCATTCCAAATTGAAATATTTTTCTTTAAAATCTTCTACTCTTTTTCGAAATTTAGGGAAATCTTTTGAAATCAAAATTCCTAATATATCTTATAAGTTTTTATCGTTGAAAATTAATCTCTTTTTGGTAAAAAGATTAATCTTTTAGGTTCAAACTTCATTTGTTTGGCTTCAAATTTTATTTTTTATTGAAAAATAATTTGTGTAACTGAAAACTTAACCATTTAATGTTTGGTTGAGCATCAATCTGCTTCAGTTGAAAATGCATATACTTGTTTGCAAATTTCCGTATTTTTTTAAAACTTTATAGGGATATTTTATCTTTTCGTTAGAAAATTCATTTTTTTGGTTGAAAATTCAACTTTTTCGTTGAAAATTTAGTTTATTCACTTAAAAACTTTTTTCTTCAACTGAAAATTAAACTATTTCATTCTTCGTTAAAAACTTAACTTTTTTAGTAGAAATTTCATCTATTTTGTTAAAAAAATTGTCCTTTTTCGGTATAAAATTAACCTTTTTGGTTGAAAATTCATGTATTTGGTTGAAAATTATTCTTTTCTGGTAGAAAATTAATCTTTTTGGTTAAAATTTCATTTCTTTTGTGAAAATTAGTTTTTTTTTTACTGAAAATTTAACTATTTTGTTGAAAAACTTTGCTTAAAAACTTATTTTCCTGATTGAAAATTAAACCATTCTATTTTTTGTTGAAAATTTATCTTTTTTTAGTTGAAAATTCATCTATTTTGTTGAATATTTGACTTTTTTGGTAGAAAATTCATCTTCTGGGTTGTAAATTCAACTATTTGATTGCATATTTATTTTCTTGATTGTAGATGTATCATTTTAGTTAAAATTTCATTTCCTTTGTTAAAAATTTAACACATTTTTTTGAAAATTCTTTTTTCTACTAAAAATGTAGCTGTTCCATTTTTGTTATAAAATTGATCTTTTTCAGTTGAAAATTCACTTATTTTATTAAAAACTTGTCTTTTTTAATAAAAAATTCAATTTTTTTGATAGAAAATCCATATTTTTGTGTTGTAAATTCAGCCTTTTTTTAAATTCGTCTTTATGACTTTAAAACACAACATTTTGGATGAGATTTTTTACTTCGTTAATTGAACAATCTTTCTTTGTTGAAAATTCAGCTCTTACGTCGAAAATTCGTATTTTTTGGTTTAGCAGTTTTTTTATTGAAAATGAAAATATTGTTAATGAAAATATCAACTATTACACTTTGTGTTGATAAATCATTTTTTTTATCAAAGATTTATCAGTTTGTTTGAAAATTGAACTATTTTCTTGAAAATTCCCTTTTCCTTAATTGAAAATTAAATATTTTAACTGAAAATGTTATATTAAAATTTTACATTAATAAATCTTAAATTTTTGTCAGTTCTTTTTTAGAGAAAGATTAAAAATGTTACGTACTCGAGTTAAAAATACGGGGGGGGGGGGTATTTTTAATACCCCATGCCCACATAACAGACCGTTACGAAACAAGAACCCCCTCCCCCTTTTTAATATTACGTAATTGCAATCTTTTTTATTCCGTATGTCCATGTTATACACAAACGGTTTATACACTGGCCCGACGTGTTCCGAGTTTAGCCGACTCGTCACGAAGCGTAAGACTCGGAGAAATTCACACGTTGTAGCAAGCGATCGAATGCTATTTTTTCTTATTGGACGCTTATTCCATCGTTATTTCTCTTAGCGGCGCGTTGCATACGGCTACACTTGTGATTTGTTTCCTTAGCCGTTGATTTTAAACGATTTTAATCGTATGCGAATCATTTCATTTATGCAATAAGAAGCTTATGTTGTACATAACCAAAACATTCTATCGACAGTTACACTGCGTTAAGCAGAATAAAGCTATGCTTATTTTAACACCGTCTACAGATTTTTGATTTTAAAAAATCATGATTTTAGAGTGGTTTACCCCTCGGTATACGTCTTTATGTACAAAATACACAATTGTAAAAAGCATGTCCTATATAGTCAGCCAAATCGATTTCCTGTTAAAGCTGTTCTTTTCCCTTGAAAAACGATTTTTTACTGTATCATGTAAGTTTCAACACCTTTATAAGCTTACATGAACGTATTTTTACACAAACATAAACTAAAGGTAGATTTTTATAAATGAATGCATGAAATATTTACTATCTGAGAAAGTGTAACCTTCAAGTTTGGGTAGAATTCGCATTTCAGTTCTGATCGTATATCATTTATATTCTTTGCATGTTCCGCATCAAATTTTTTGCAATATAAATTAGTTGAAATTCATTTCGTCTTCAAACTGCTGAAACTTATATGATATTGTGAAATAATTGTTTTTCTTTCAGAAAAAACAGTTTTGACAGAAAATGTGTTTTTTACTGTATATGATGGTAAATCCATCTAAAACAAAATTTCTCGAGGAATATTTCTTTTATTGTTCATTAATTGTTTTAAACTCCACAAAACAAACGTAAACCCACTTTTATCCACAAATTAAAATGCATTTTAAAAAATCAACCCCCTTGCGCTAGTTCACGACACTGGCGCACCATAGATTTCAGAGCCCACATGCTGATGATATTTTGCTGCCTTTGGCACTTGAAAAATGGCCACTGCTTGCAGAAACATTAAAA
>CAKNYM010038627.1:0-27064 GCA_932195095.1 Andricus curvator | reverse complement strand
TCAGCAGATGCAGCTTACGATCCTTTGCGTCCTGGTTATTTGGAACAATCACTACCCTCATTACCACCCTCAGCTAAGACATCAACTTCTGAGAAAAAGGTTGAGTCTAAAAACCAGGACGAAAGTTAAAAAAAAATGATGCTATACCGCTAGTCCATAATGAAAGGAAAAATTAATACAGCAAAAGAAGTTGTCTTATTATCCTCAAGCATAAGGGGTGCACGATTGAATATTTCAAAAATATTCGAAATTTGTGAAAGAAAAATTAATAATCATTTTTCAAAATATCATGCATGTGAGATTTGATACCGAATATAAGAGTGTTAAATAAAAATGTTTATTCTTTTGCTTTAAGGGTTGTATTATTCATTATGTTTACGTTATATTTGTTTTCTAAAACATGCACAATACTTTCAGGCATAAAAAAACTATAAATTGATCCTCCTATTCAACAACAATTCTTGAATCAAATCTTTTATAAACTTTTTGAATCTGCGAAGCGGCATACATTCTTTGTTCAGTAAGTACCCTCAGATGAATTATTGATTGGAGTCTATTCTCTTCGAGATGCACCTTCTACAAAATTTGTTTCTCGAATGTGTCCTTAGTTGGATGGTGAAATGAAATAACTAGAAACTCTCTTTTTTTTATATTAACCTTATTCTATTTATTGCTGATACACATGCAGTATATAGGTTTAAAATATAATATTTAAGTATGTAGAAAAGATGACATTTATTTTTAGACAAATATTGTCACAGAAACTGATTGTCCAATTCAACCACAATCTTATTACCATACTTTGTTCGTACTTTTCGAATCTTGGCCACAGCATACTTCTTCTTCACAGTCAGTTCCGATAGTTTTTTTGTAGGTAAGACCCCATCCATTCGACCAACTGCGTTAATCTTTTTAAGATCCATCTTCTCTGAAGGCTTATTTAACTTTTTTCACAAGACGTTTGCACTGCAATTTGTTGAAT
Source organism: Andricus curvator (assembly GCA_932195095.1). Classification (NCBI taxonomy): domain Eukaryota; kingdom Metazoa; phylum Arthropoda; class Insecta; order Hymenoptera; family Cynipidae; genus Andricus; species Andricus curvator. The sequence goes on along the minus strand of CAKNYM010038627.1, from coordinate 26,082 downwards.
GAAACCACTGTAATCTGTCGCTGATCTTATAGTCCATTATCCCACTCTTTAAACATCACCCCACTCGTTGCACATGCGCACAAATCTTCTAGATGCTTCAAGAAAATCAAACTGTTGAGTTATAGTAATGGCACTCAGTATAAGTAATGGCTGTAAAATTTAATTGTCAATAACATCATTATTCATTATGTAGCAACATCTATCAATAATAATCATAAAAGTGATAGTTAGAAATTTGAAAAAATGGTGTATTTAACATGACTAATGGTTAACTAGTGGATTGGTTTAAAAGTAATGAACACTTTTATTACCGTTAGTTATTTTTTTTATTCATTCAAGAAGAAAGACTTAACCTATTTTTACAAAGTAAAATCTTAACCTAATTTTATAAAAGAAAAATTATGAAAACAGGAATTCGCACTTATTATAAAAGTCTTTAAGCGTTGTATTTTTCAAACAAGTGTCTGTAGTATCTACACCTTTAGTCACATCATCGTCGCCAGCACTGCTTCCAGAATAAATCCTGATGGTTGACTGATCCTGAGGAGTCAAGAACCAGGTCTTGAGCGTCAGGACATTTTGGACAGCGCAATTGTGATTCCAGAACTGGGTATGATAATTACACGTGACAGAAACTTCATTGTGTAATTTCTTTAGCGAAGGACAGCCCAAATCCTCCAAATTGCGTACATTTAATCCAAACTCGTCAAACCATTTCTTCTTTTCAAGTCCTTTGACGTAAATAGCACAAGCACCAAGTAGTATATCTTGAAGTATAGGTCTCACTTCCTCGTAGGGTATGTCACCAGAAGTCCACCCGATACCGTGATAATTGCGCGTCAGCCACAAATTTTCACTCTTGGATCGAGCAGGCAGAGAGTTCTAACAGCAGGGTGGTTCAAAGAGGAAGACCAGAAGTTGAGCCTGTTCTTCTTGAAGCCTTGCACGTCTACAATGAACTCCATTTCGATGAAAACTGAATTCTCTTACTAAAATCATCTGCTTTATACGTTTTCTCCCCACTATTACTAACATTAACCCCACCACTATCATCCTAAATCAACTTCTTCACACTAACACTCAGTGGCTGGTACTGAATCATACGGTCATGTATAATTAGACAGAGGGCTGCAGTTTCAGCGGGAAAAATGTCTGCAGATTCAAATTCCAAACGAACGTCCACTGAGGTCTGTTTGAGAAACTCATTTTGTTTTGAGCAATCAATGGCACTGAGAGGAGCGTATTCTTTGAAATCACTTTTCACTTTTCACTTTTCTTCTTTCAGTGATCGAAGCGATTAGCATATCTGGCTAGCCTATACTTTTCTACCTGTCTGGAAACCCAGTATAACGTAACGTGGTTTTTCCAACCGAGTTGATGTTTTCACAGTCCATATATGTCTTGAGGTGGTGGGAAGCATGGGGTATTCATACAATTCCCATGAGCGAAAAGTCATAGTTCTGAGAAAATCTTCTCCAATAACGTTCAGCAAATTTATCTTTTGCTCATCCGAAGCATATGGTATCATCCACTCTACTTTATGAATCGAGATCTTAAATTGCTCTTCGTTTCCTGGCGTTTGTCGTGCTTGAACAACAGAATTTGAGTCACTGTGTGACCTTGTCAGGATAAGTTCATGCTTTGCATTAACAACGATCTTTCGATAGTCTTCAGCAAATCCTAGGATCATACTGAGTGGTATAGTGACATCAAAGTATCCCTCACCATTGGTAAGACGTTTTGTTCCTTCCGGAATGTCGAGCCATCCGGCATTCTCTATAAAATAACTTTGTCCAGGAGCAAGTGAGGTATAGCCCTTTATGGTGCTAGTGAGACCGACATTCTTGCAGCGATCAATCTCAATACCATTGGGTTCATAGCGAACTTCATCAAACAGATAGCATATGGCATTGCTCACTAGTGCTGTACTAGCAACAGCTGTAACTCCATCAGGCCTTGTTAGTCTTCCATACACATGCAGTGAACTCTTGCTGGGTAGTATACACAAATCTTGATGCTGGACAGCAATTCGAATTTCATCACTGTTGTTGAATGATGATGATGCATAAGGTTGATGTGCATGAATCTCATAGTGAGCTATAGACTTATCAAATCTCACTGGTGTTTGAATGTTTAGTATTTCTTCCATTTTTATTGCAACAAAAGGATATGATGAATATCTTGAATGCACGTATCAGTTTCTTTTTCCACGTGGTTTGATCTTCAGACAAAGCTGTTTCAGAAAGAGGACGTTGTGAGGTGTTAGCTCCTTGCGTGCTGCTGGAGAACTGGTTTGCATTCGACATGTTGACGCTCCTATATATGTAGACTCCTTTGGGATTGTACACTATACCCATTATGATGATGATTTGAAGTGCAGTCGTATTGTTATCACCTCTCCTCGGAAATTCACCAAGTCACCGTCCTGATCAACTATGCGGCGCTGAATTTGATATATTGTCTTCACGGCGATTGGAAGGTAAATGACGTATGACGGCACTTTAACGATCTTATGTCCTGGTGGTACAACAGGAAAGAATTCATGAATCGTGTGCACTTTGCGATTATTTATGTAAGCTCCAGTAGTGATATTACACTTAAATCGCAGAGCATTCACTTTGAGAATAGCCACAGGTAGATCAGAAGTATGAGTCTTATTGGCTTCGATAAGACGTGGAGCGAATCCCAACAATCGTGCAATAGAATCGTGAGGTTGAAAGTTCACTTTGCGATCACACTTTATCTCGCTGCGCAATGTGTTATTATTGGGCTTGATGTTTATTGTAATTCCATCAATTGCTAGAGCTTTCTGGACATAACTCTCAATGTCTTCAATCTCATAGCTGCCAGTAGGTATGGTCACTACTCGATCACCAACATAGATTTTATTCTTTCCAGTGTCAACGTTAGGAATCACATTAAATGTGAGCATTTCAACCAGTCCAAGTACATAGTTCTTATGAGGAGAGAGTTCTATTGGTGGAAAATACTCTGAGCCTAGCACAGAAGAGTTTCCTTTTATCGCGAGAGTAAATGATTCTTCCATGATGGTGTTTTTCTCTGTACTGACTCTAGTCCGTTTATTACATGCTCTTATGTAGACAGTATTTGTCTTTTATATGTAGTTGTCCAGATAGAAAATTTAAGCACAAGTGTCCACATTCAACACTGTCATAGTCCTGATGTCTGTCATGATTGTACTTTATCACGCTACCAACACCTAGGTAATCTACGAGATCCAAAGGTGGACGAAGATTACCAAAACTGTCAAAGTATAGAACTTTATCACCGATCTTTCTATAACTTACCCAGTGGGTACCAGGGCCGTGGCTATCATCAAGATTAACAATGGCTGACTCAATTTGGTGGGGTCCCTTTACTGGTAGTTGACTGCGCATAAATACTCCACGAGAATGTGGAATCTTTTGAGCTTTTGCATACTTGAACAGATCGGTATCAGTGAGTGCATGGTGAGGTAGCTTCACTGCAAGTTTTTTGAAACTGGTCTCAGACGAAGTCCCTGTCCTTTTCGGTAAGGTTTCATATAAAGACCTAATCCTTTTCTATAGGGTTTTAGGTGTAAACATTTTCCTAGAGCAATAGCTTACATTGCATTGTTATGACGTTGAGCTTCTGCCAGTTGTTGCTTGGCTGCGCTAGCATCATTTACCGCCTTAGCTACACCTGCTGCTCCACCAGTGAGGGCTCCAAGTGCACTAAGTCCAGCAAAAATTGAAATCAGTGGCAAAACACCACCGGCTTTCGAAGGGATTGGCAGAACACGTGGATTTTGCACTTGATGTTTATCGCCTGCACTTTTGACGGCTTTCTGTGCACCTCTGTTTGCAGACTTGATGGCCACTTTGGCATCTCTACTTCTTTTCATTGCTTTCTTAGCTGCATTTGCAACCTTTCTGAATGCTATTAGTTTATTTTTTGCAGCTGGTTTCTTTTTCACACTAGGTTTCCTCTTCTTTGAACTGGGTTTCTTCATCAGCCCCATGCCGAGTTTCGCTTTGGCATTTATAACGTTAGTTATTGCTAGTGCTGCCGCTTTCTCGCCAATTCCAGCGTCTTCAGCAAAAACGCGCTGCCAGGCTTTACTAGCTAGTACACGATCTGCAGCGTTTCTCGCTTAAACGTTTTCACGATTTCGCGAGTATGCAATGTCGTATTCTTTACACGCATGGTCTAGAGGATTGATAGCGGGATCACCTCTAGCAAGTCGTTTGGCTAGCTTAGTACCTGGACCACAGTATTGGTATCCAGGCAAGTGCAACTAAAAAGGCAAGTTGTTGATGACTTTGTTGAACAATCCTTTACCTCGATGATGATGGCGTGATACTTTGTTCACTTTATGGTGCACAATAATTCTTCACTGAACGGCGGTTAGCACGCAACTTACCTGGAAGCTATATAAGCGCTGTATTTATAGATTTCACAGCACTTGAGATCAAGATGCGGTTCAAGACACAACCTATTAAACTTCCGGTATTTAATATTGACACCCTCGTCCAATCAAAAAAGTATAGGGTGAAACGACATGGTAGCCTTCTACCAAACAGCATTCGCGCAGTGTTTTGTGGACCATCAAGTTGCGGCAAGACAAATGCATTACTTGCCCTAATCTTACACCTAAACGGATTGAAATTTGAAAGTGTCTACGTCTACTCGAAATCCCTGAAACAACCAAGGTACAAATTCTTGGAACGGGTGTTGAATGATGGAGATGGAGTTAAGTATTTTCCCTTCAGTGAGCATGAAGAAGTAATACCACTAAGTGAAGCTCAACCAAATTCGATAATTGTATTTGATGATATTGCCTGTGAGAAACAGGATAATATTCGAGCCTTTTTCTGTATGGGCAGACACGCTCATGTTGACAGTTTTTACTTATGTCAAACTTACGCTCGAATACCTAAACATCTGGTTCAAGATAACGTCAATCTGTTGATACTTTTCAAGCAGGATGAGAAGAATTTAAGACATGTGTATGAAGATCATGTGAACACTGACATGAGTTATTTACAATTTGAAGACTTATGTGCAACATGTTGGAATACTGACAAGTATGGATTTGTTGTCATTGATAAGGATAGTGAGCTCAATAAGGGAAGATACAAAACAGTTTTTGACTGTTTTATCTCTCTATAAATATATGTCATGTAGTGGAAATGACGTCATTATAAATTGACACATCAACACGTCAACATGTCAAAGTTTCACAAAGAGAAGGAGGTGCTCCGTCAAATTGCTAAAGCTAGTAAAGCGATTCGGCGTAAACATCGAATGCTCAAAATGGGTAAAGAAGCCACTGAAAAGATAATGAGTGAAACGTTCAAGCCAATCGTCATGTCACTGCAGAAACTGGTTGATATATCGAATCCTTCAGTCAAGAAGGAAGTTCAACAAAATGAGCTTGTAAAGAAAAAATATGAGGAGGATGAGCAGGAGGAAGGGGAAGATGAGTGGGAAGAGGACGACGATAATGCTTCCTTTATGACTGCTGATCCTGAAGGAAAGCAAGATACAACTGTGCTTCAAGAATATGTCGTGACTGAGCCTGCTGATAATTACGAGTATTTAATAAACAAATTTTTCAGGATGCTGCAACAAAATAGGAAGCAGTATTTGGATATGGTTTATGGTGTGCGAAAACTCAATGATGGCAGTCTTTTGATTGGTGACAAACCCATTAGTTTTGAGGGACAATATATCAATGTTGGTGGTAAACAGTATCTGAAAACTGTTGGTCTGCTTGAACTTTTGTTTAAACAAAATCCAGAAGAATCCCACATAAGCACTGACGACCGAAACAATTATAAGGCAATTTTGATTGCTACAAATTCACACAAGAAGCGATACAGTTCCAGTGAATCCATTCACACCAGCAACAATAATAAGTATAAGAACTTTATTTCAAAATTGTTCAACGTATCACGCAGACGATCATCGAAAGGTCGAGGTTTCCTGCCACAGTATATGGCAGGAAGAAAAAATGTTAGGACTGACTATGTCTACTGGGAGACCCCTAAGGAACTAGTTGATTGTCTTCGTCTACTCCTAGCGTCTCAGGCAGCAGGCAACCCGAGTCACAACAATGAAATCATATCAATCATTGAGGAACTGCGGGAAGCTGAAATCATATATTAGGAGGGTACTCATAACGCTTTCGTTAGTATTACGATGAGTATCGACGTGTTTGGACGTCACCTGGATCGAACAGCTGCAGGAAGCCGTGGGCCGCTTGGTGTTGGATTCAAGATTACCTCTGATGGCCATTACGACGTAGATGGCAAGAGAGTTTGTAACGTTAGTGAGACCAAAGAACAATACGAGGCAGTCAATTTGGGACTTGTACAGCGTATTGTACAAAACGAGATACGTACTGTGTATCAAGTCACATCATCTATGCGAATAGAGATTGACAATAATAGTTTGATGATACGTTTACTCGAAGAATCAATCAACGAAAAACTTAAAAATCTGCAGATTGACACCCAACAAGATTTGTCAGTCCGTAACACTGAACTCATTGCCCAGTTGAACGCTCGATTAAACGCACTCGAGAATGGACAAGGAGAAATTGGCAATAGTCACAGAACTGCATGAACCCGCTAAAAAGAATTATCCACGTCGTCGCGTGCAGACACGTGGTATAGACGAGACGTGGCAGGCAGATTTAGTTGAAATGCTACCCTATGCCCGTGAGAATAATGGCTACAAGTATTTACTTACCGTTATAGATATTTCCTCCAAGTACGCCTGGGCGGTTCCTGTTAAAAGCAAAAGTGGGCCACATGTCACTTCAGCAATGCAATCTATATTTGAGCAGCATCATGTACCAAACAACTTACACACCGATGAAGGTAAAGAATTTTATAATTCACATTTTAAAAAACTTATGCAACGATATGGTATCAATCTCTATTCAACGCATAGTAATCTAAAGGCGTCAATCTGTGAAAGATTTAATCGCACGCTCAAGAAGAAGATGTGGCCACAATTTAGCTTAAGGGGTAACTATAAGTGGATAGACATTTTGCCTACTCTCATCTTCAAGTACAACAATACCAAACATCGATCAATCGGTATGAAGCCAAAAGATGTCACTACCGAGGATGAAGAGGAGCTGATGCAATGCTTAGAAAAACTGCGAAATATACCGAGGAGAAGACCAAAGTTCAAAGTTGGTGACAAAATTCGAATCAGCAAGCACAAGCATGTTTTTGAGGAAGGATACACTCCCAACTGGACAACAGAGATATTCACTGTGGATCGAGTTATGCTTACGAATCCAGTGACGTACAGGCGCAAAGGCTATCAAGAACAACCCGTTGCTGGTGGATTTTATGAGCAAGAACTTCTCAAAGTTAAATATACAGACGTATACCTTGTGAAAAAAGTAATCAAGAAACGTGGTAACAAAATATTTGTAAAGTGGTTAGGTTTTGACAGTTCACACAACAGCTGGATAGATAAATCAGATATGTAATCAACTTTGTGCAATGTTGAATCAACTCTGTGCAATGTCGAACCAATGATGAATCAATGTTAAACCAACGATGAATCAATGCTGAACCAACGATTAATCAATGTTGAACCAACGTTGAACCAATGATGAATCAACAGCGATTGAATGTTAAACTGAACTATGAGATTTAAAATACTAAGTCTACGCTTGTGCTAACTAGATGTAAGATTTTTGATAAATAAAAAAGCAATTCATATACATATATCATGTTTTTATTCAGTATAACCCTTACACCTACTATATTCACAATTATTTACAACTTAAACCTAATCTTTTACCAGAAGATCTAGCAATTCTTTGTCACTATCACTCAAGACATCATCGACATCCATTGCACTGATTTTATAATGCCCCCATGCGAGGGTTCGCAAACCAACAAATTCTGTAATTATTTCACCATCACATTCATCTTTCATCAAACCCAAAACTTTCTTGTTTCTTTGCGGCATTCAAAAAATGTTGTCTCGAGGGTAATCTGAAGTGTCGAATTGTTGAATATTCTTTTCCACATCTTCTTTCATGTCAGCATAAATGTCCTGACACTTCACTTCATATATTAAACTGTCCGTGTCAGTGTACAAGAGTTTGCAGTTGTTACGATATTTTTTACGCATGTAACCGTAGTGAAAATCATAAATTAGGATTTTGAACACATCCAGCACTGTCAGACCCATATAGATTGGCTTATTAAACAAAACTTCTGTCTTTTTTAGCTCTATAGCCATTGGATTTTTTCTCTGAAAATGGCTCGGTTGTGGAAGTTCGGTTTAGCTATGAGGGCATCTGCTCCATACCTACCCTCCCATTTCGCCACGAGTTTCAGGTTTACATGCTTTCGTACATTCTCCATTGTCTTACCGTAAACTGCTTTATTCATCAATCTGTACAAGTTCTTTTCGAATTCATTTTTAGCTTGTGCTCTCTTTTCAGTATTGAAATCTATGTAACTCTTGAGCCATGTTGGAACCCGGTGGTTTCGAGTGTTGTGGACAGAACGGTAAATCATTATGCTCAACGTGAAGCATGGCGTCCCATGTGAAGCCAGGAGTCGTGTAGTAATGTGCTGGATCGAGACCGTAAGCCATGAGACACTGTTCTCGGAAATTTTCAAAGACATCAGTCAACAACAACACATCAGTCTTCATGTATAATTTTACATATTGGCCGAGAGTTTTAACACTGAATGCACACCATACCTGTTATGCATGTTCGTAGTCCTCATCAGATATTGATGAGAAAACATTGCACTCACAATTTTATACTCAGTGATATACGATGCTAACTTTTCCAAGGATGATGCCATGAATCTGAATGAGTCAATGAATCGGAATTTTATCTGTGTTCTCTTAACATATTTGGTAAAAGATATGTATTTTTCCTTATTTAATGCCAGAACTTTTACTTTTCCTTCAAATTGAGCAGCAATATCGCGGATGATAAAGTGAGCATCATACCCACTCAAGTTGTGGAACACAACAGGTATGATGTTAGCATCTTGGTAAGCTAGATTATAGTGTTCATGTGCGGGACCTCGATATTTTCCTGTCAGGTGACAGTGATCGCAAACCTTCTTCATCGGTGGATGTAGAGCTTTCTGACAGATGTGACAAGTAGTGGCTTCAAAGAAAGTTTCCTGTTGCCTTATTCTTAGTTTCTGCATCGGAACTGGAGATGCCAGTATTTTCTCACATTTATTTGGAATTAACTGGAACTCTAGAGCAAACCACTTTGTTGATTCCACACCTTCAGAACATGAGTCGTAGAATGACAGTGAATCATTGTAACTTCACTTGAACAAGTACCCAATGTCAAAAACTTCATGTTTCTGGAATACTTTAGTGTTTCTCGTCTGTTTTTGTACCTCTCCGCTTGGTATTAATAGGGACTCACATTAGGCATAGATAATGAATGGTACTTTTTCTCTAGGTTTGCAATTTTTGAATTCAATAATATTTCTACCAGGTTTTGGTAGCATTATTTTACAATCATTCACTTTTTTACAATCTTCCCTATGAGCTACCAACGTCTCTATTTTTGAAAAGTAGTGCAAGCATCGTTCACAGATATGTTTTCTTCCATCATGTTTCGATAGCTGGCAGCTAACTAATCGAGAAAGATCTTTAACCCACACATAGTGGAAGTTGAAAGACTTGGGTTTTCTATCCTGTTGATTGTTGCCTTCTTCTTCATCACTGCTGTCTTCATTTACATATTCCTCTTCAACGCGGAGGAGTTTCACATGAGCTTTCCTCACCTGTGAAGTGAGATGAAGAGGAACGACTGTCAACTTTTGCTTCTTTTTAATCAAGCCATAACTATTCACTGAAATGCCATTTTGTCCTTCAAATTTTTTTACATCTTTCATTTCTACGGGGAAATTTATTCCAGAAAAGTTTAGTTCATCCTTGTATTGCTGATAGCTGGACACGCGTTTAGCAATATCGTTTCTGTTAGGTGGATATATGGCTGATAATATAGCCCACTTAAAGCACTCGTTGTCGTTCGTATTTTGCACGTTAACACATGCTTTTTTCTCTTGATTCGTAGAGGAAGGTCAATGTAAGAGCTGCCTTTCATAGGGTTTAGTTTGTTGATATCACTTCTAATTTCACAATGGAGTGTAAGGTCCATCCAGAGTCTTTCCCTTGAAACTCCTCCATTTCAGTTAAGATAGGGTATCTTGCGTTGTTGGTTTTAAAAGCTCTATGTTTACGTAAGGATCGGCCTACATGTATAACAAATAGAACTTGGGCGTCATCAAGAAAGGCAAGAACATCCTTGTGAACCAGGTTCGCGACAATGCATGTTTGCACTCGACTATCGAATGCTTTGTCGACGTCGATCCACTCCACTCGATCGTTAATGTCATTGCGTTTCTTCTGAAGTCCGCTACCCTTTTTAGTGAGAAACTCGAATCGAGCTTTAAAACGTTCCAAGTGTTCAATAATATTTAGACACTTCCTTTTCTGATTTATTGACAGTCGTGGTATACATGACAATTCCTTTCGCACTGCTTTTAAACACAATAGGCACTCGTTTCGCCATCGATTAACTTTGTTCAGTTGTACGTTCCCAAATGATGTTGATGATGATGATGATGAAAGCAGGGTCAGTACTTCCTCGAAAGCAGGCATAAGTTTTACACACTCATCGAGTATCATTTTCTACTAGGTATAGACTGTATACACACTAATAATGTTTTAACTTCACAAGGTATTCTTTCTGTTTTTATAATTTTATATTTACTATCCACTTTCACTGCACTGCCTCGCACGATAGAATGACGGCAGTCCGATCTAATATCTTCTTTTATAGTCCGCTATCCCCAACTCCACCAATACCTCTAGAAGATTCTAGAACTTAAGGATTCCCCTAGCCCAATGCGTCATTTGAATTCACCATGTGTGACATTGAATTTTCCTATCATTTAACTAACTTGATGGTGGCGCCATCAATTGCTCGTAACAACTTATTAGCTGTTGGCATCTTAGCACGGACATGAACCATCATCTTTCGTCGGTAAATGTAAGGCGCCTCTGAATATGGGCCGGAGACCCCACGACGAGACGCCGTGGCATGTACCTGAACTTCGGTGTCACACACTCGCGGTAAAGTTGAGGTGTCATTTACCGACTGTATGTTTAAAAACGACTGTGGGTAAATTAGCACGGAAGTGAACCTTTTTGCGCGTTGATCTTTTATCGACTGCGGTGACCTCCATCTTAACACGGACACGCAAACTGATCAGACGGTGACGCCATCTGTTGCCGGTAACAACTTATCGACTAGTGGCATATTAGCACGAAACGATTATCGTTTGTCGGTAAATTACCGGTCACTATTTTACCGACGTTTAGCTTGGAACCGAACCCTGCCGCAGAACTGTCATTGCTATAATACTGAGATCCTCTCCTAAAAATGGTCAGGAAACACGAGATGATTGGCAAAACAGCGTTCCTTTACAAAGCCGCAGAGCAGGCGGCCGAGACCCTTGGCCTGAATTTTAGCATCAGAAGTGAGGAAAGTGCATTACTCCATCTGTATGTTTCACTCCTAAAAGCTGAAGTAAAGAAAGCAGAGGTAGAAAATTTCCGCCAACAGCTACTCAACAGGAAAATCCACGGAAACTGTCACAGAAATGTAGAAAAACATTCCTTGTCGAAGGTGCAAACTTTTGCTTTCCTGAGATCATCAGAGCTTAATTCAGGTACAGAGGGTTTCATTTTTGCATGCCAGGATGGTGTCATTTCCACCTTAGTATGTAGTGACCGCATTTTATGTCAAGAAGTTCCCAGTTATAGGTGCAGAGCATGTCATACACACGCTGAGTACCTAGAACATATATTATCCGGTTGTCCCACTTACTCGAGAACGACGTAAATCTACAGACATAATGCGGTCCTGACAGTACTTTGTTACCATCTTTGTCTGTCTTACGGTGTTGACTGCGACCCTGCCCTGTCGAACGCTCCAAGGGAGATTGAGTCAATTGTCCAAAACGAGAAGTGTCAAATTTTCTGGAACTACGATTTTCGACAGCAGTCTCCGTTGCCCAGTCGAGGCCTGACATCGTTCACCAAGACTTCGAGAAATTAAATATATTCGTGATCTAATTCTGGGCTCCGTCCGAACACAAAATCACTGCCAAAAAAAAGGAAGAGGAGGAGAGGTAGCAAGATCTGAGAAAGGAGCTGCAACGACTGTACCCAAAATATTCGGTTAAAGTTATTGTCCTCGTGATCAGTGCTTTTGGAGGTGCGAAAATATTACTGATTCGTAACCTGAAAGCCATACCCGCGTGTCAAAAATATGCCAAGGCACTTGAGAGATGGATGCAGAAAGCTGTCAACCTTGGGTCGCTTCGTGTCCTCAAGACACAGGAGAGTATTGCCGGCCTGTCAATGTGATTTCATCGTGCCCCGTGACCACCCATCTCACGCTCGTAAGACGTGCCCATATCTGTGATTTACCGCGGTTCTGCTGGGAGCCGGTCTCATTTTCAGATGGTAGTTGCTCCCAATGGGATAATGCGGTGGTTGTTTCACCCTTTTTTTGAATTATATATATATATATATATATATATATATATATGTATGTATGTATGTATGTATGTATATATATGTATATAATTTAAAAAAAGAGTTAAACAACCACCGAAGGGTCCCACTGAGAGCAACTGCCATCTAAAAAAAATGTCAATAGCCCCCAGTAGAACCGCAGTAAGTCACGCCTATGGCCACGTCTCACAACCGTTAGATGGGTGGTCACAGGGTACGACGCAATCACAACGACAGGCCGGCAAAAACCTCATGTGTCTTGTGGACAAGAAGCGACCCAAGGATGACAGCTTTCTGCATCCATCTCGCAAGTGCTTTGGCATATTCTTGGCAGGCGGGTATGGCTTTGAGGTTACGAACCAGTGATAGTTTCGCACCTCCGATAGCACCTATCATAAGGACAATTACTTGCACCGAATATTTTGGGTACAGTCGTTGCAGCTCTCTTTGAAGGTATTTGTATTTGTATTTACTTATGAAATGTTCCTAGGGCTAAATAGCCCTATAAGGAACAGGTGATACATATTACAATTAAAATGTGACGACGATCGATTTGACGATTGAAATCAAAAATAATTATTTAACAAGAGTAAAGAAATAAACTATAATACACATAATTAGATATAAGCTATCAACAAAAGGATACTAAAAATATACATACGCAAATATACATACTTACTTAATCATTACTTAATCATTACTTAACTTGGACATGATTTCGACTCGCAAAACAAATTTCACGCATACAGGTGTTAGTTGGGTGTACAATCTAAACATGAATAATACAAACAATAAAGTAGCCTCGGAATGGACTGAAACTTTGATTGACGAAATGCATACACACGGTAAACGTAAAGGTCGAGTTTCAGGCCACGAATGGACGCTGGGTGTTTGGAATGCTAGAGGAGTGAATGATCTTAAATTAAGAGAACTGCGAGAAACTATGCACGTAAGGAAACTAGATATTCGATGTGTACTTGAGACGAAGAAAAGAGGTTGCGAAAGTAGAAACATAGAAAATGGGGTATTGAAGGGCGGTTTCGAAATATGGTAAGAAGTAGGTAGTGAATCAAATCGTGGTCAAGGGGTCGGTTTAATTATGAATGAAAAAGCAAGACAGCATCTCAAAGATCATGATTTTGTATCTCCCAGATCGTTGTGGGCTAGAATGAAGGTAGTAATCAGAAGATTATTTATCATAGCGTGCTACGCCCCAGTTGATAGCGATCCGAGAGGAGTCAAAGACGCCTTCTGGGGCACTTCAAATGATACAATAAGTACTTGCGATCAAGGTGAAATAATAATAATTCTGCTAGGAGATATGAACGGATGGGTCGGCGTCCAACGTCAAGGTACATATACAGAAAGGGTGCTAGGTAATTTTGGGGATCCGACAAGAAAAAATTATAACGGGGAAAAATTAGTTAGCTTATGCTTAGAAAAGGGCCTATTTATTACCAATACTTGGTTTTGACATAAAATGATCCACACGTACACCTGGTGTAAAGGAAATAACCGCAGTATAATTTACTTCGTTATTGCGGATGAAAGACTAAGAGAACTAGTCAAAGATACAAGAGTCATGAGGGGTTCCGAATGCAATACTGATCATTACCTTTTAGTCTCCAAAATAAACTTAGGGTGGGGATGAAGAAGAAAGAGAACAAAAGAAACGAAACAAACGCGAATAAAGATCGAAAATTTATAGAAACCGGAAGTGCAACTTGGGAAGCACTTATAAGCAATCAAAATATAGAGGGCGCTTGGACTTTGTTACGGGATATCATTGTTAAAACTGCAATTGAAGTGTGTGGTACGGCAGTGGTAGGAAGAAAGTCTGGTGATGCGTGGTGGAATAATGAAATTCAAGCAGCCCAACAAGAAAAGAAAAAAGCGCACAAGAGAACATTAAACATCACAGGTCTTAGCGATGAGGAGACCAATAGACTTAAAAGCGTTTACAGACACAAAAATAGGAAAGTTAAAAGACTAGTCAAGGAGAGTAAAGATGAAATCAGAACAGAAGAAAAGAAGAAAATAGAAAACGGCTTTGAAGGAATTATGAAACTATTATTTAAACTAATAAAGGAAAATAAAAGTACAGAGTTTGTCAGCATGAGAAACAGCAAAGTTGAAATGCTATATGAAATAGACGGGATGGTAGACGCTTTAAAAGATTCTTTTAAAGAATTATTAGGAGGTGAAGATATAGAGCAACAGAACTGCGACATAGAACATAATACGTTAGAAACCCCAATTGAAAAAGTCTTTGTCACTGAGGTTAGAGATATAATTAAGAACTTAAAAAACGGTAAGCCTGCTGGTGTAGACAGTATTAGCGCTGAAATGCTGTAATACGGTGGCGAGTACATACCTCACAGGTTGTGCGAATTGATAAATTTATGTATCGAGATAGGAGAAGTCCCAGGCGATTGGAGAAAATCGATTATCGTACCAATATACAAAAGAAAGGGAGATAAAAGCAACTGCAGTAATTACAGAGGTATCAGCTTACTAAGTGCCATAAGTAAAATATACTCAAAAATACTCATTCGTGGGTTAATGAAAATAACAGAAGAAAAGATACGGGAAGTCCAAAGTGGATTTATGCCAGAAAGATCATGTACAGATCAAATATTTAGCTTAAGATAGATCACAGAAAAAAGCTTGAGAGTAGGAAAGAAAGTTTTCTGTGCATTTATTGACCTAGAAAAAGCATTTGACACGGTAAATAGAAGTAAACTTTGGGAAGTTCTTAAAGAATACGGAGTCAATGGATGGCTCCTACAATCAATAAAAACAATATATACAGGTAGTAAAGCGAGTGTAAGGGTAAATGGGAAACTGAGTGGCTGGTTCCATATTATGCAAGGCGTGAAACAAGGATGCGTTATGTCCTCGTGGCTATTTATCATATTCATGGATAAGTGTCTAAGAACTGCACTCTTCGACGAAGAAGGTGTAGATCTCCAAACAGTTAAGGTACGTGGGTTAGCTTTCGCAGATGACAAGATTGTTATGGCAGAATCAGTCGAGGACTTGCAAAGAATGTTGATTAAACTTCATACAAGCATGAAGGACATGGGACTCAAAATTAACGTGAATAAAACAAAAATAATGGTGTTCGAGGGAAAGAGTGAGAAAACAATGTGCAACATTGTCCTAAATGATGAGAGATTAGAACAAGTTGACAAGTACGTATATCTGGGTAGCCTATTCACTAGTGACGGAAAAATAGATGGGGAGTTAGATACGCACATAAATAAGGGTAAGCAGGTTATCGGTAGAGCAGGGTCCATACTCAGAAATAAAGCTAAAATTGCCATACATAATTCTATATTCGTACCGACTGTACTATACGGTCGCGAGACATGGACCTGTCAAGAGAAGGACAGGAGTAAAATTAACGCGATTGGCATGAAACCTCTACGCACAATATGCGGGAAAACACTGATGGACAAAGTCCGAAACGAGATAATCCTCAAAGAATGAGGTACAGGAGAGACACTAGTTGACATATGGGAAAGAAATCAGTTAAGGTGGTTCGGTCATCTTGAAAGAATGAAAGACGAACGACTGAAGAAACATGTGTATAAAGGTAAAGTAAATGGCAGAATGGCCAGAGGTAGACCGCAGAAAGAATGGTTAGAATCTGTGAATGAGACACTAATCCGAAGAGACGTAAGAAGCCATAGAAACACGAGAGCTTGCATGAAAAATGCATGGACGTGAAGGAAGCTAGAGTAGTATGCCAGGACAGAAAAGTGTGGCGACAAATAGTTTGTAAACAAAGTGACAATAGAGTGAATGACGTCTGAAACAAAGACCTTCGATACTAATGGGCCCAAGTGGGGAACCATACATAACAATTTTGTGAGACTCTTCACTTGGGGTGATCGCTAGAGAGATTGATCAGCGACCTGGGTTGGAGCAGTGTTGCGGAATGAACGTGTAATTTAAATAAATAACACGAGCATTCCAGATCAATCTAAAACATCTATACCTCACACCTATATACCTATCTACCTTATACCTATATACCCATCTTCACGCTACTATTTTCCAACTGAGCAAGTCACGCCTACCCCGAAAGGGAAATGGCTTAATGGTATAATAATAATGAAAATAGTATTGAAACCAGCCCCCCCCCCCCCCAAGACACCATGCATTTCACGCGTCAAAGTTTTTGAATAAAAAGTACCTTTTCAATCACTACTGCGGCGCCATAGTCGCCTCAACACAAGCAAAGCCTCATCAGTGATGATGGTTATATGCAGGGCCGAATTTAAGCATGGGCACTTATGGGCAACTGCCCAGGGCGGCAAATTTTTGCAAAGAGTGGGGGGGGGGGGGCAAATTACTTTCTTTGAATCTAGACTGCTTACCTGATAGTACAATTTCAAAGCGTGATCTTTTCAAAAAATGTTGTCAGTTAACTCAGTATCCCTTTATTTATACATTGCGCATTAGAAATTCAAACTATCGGCGCCCCTGGCAGCCATATTGTTTTGAATGATTACCTCATCTTGCGTATTTCTCGTTACATACAATCGTCTCGTGGTTTCAATTTAGGAAAAACAGTGTTTATTAATCAGAACAGGAAAATATGACGTATTAAAATGAATGATAATCGAAAAAAATTGAGCGGCGCTGCATATAAAAAGCGAGCGACCGAAAAATCGCAAAAATAACAGGAAGTGTTGCAGAAAACTCGCAAACTCAATTCTTTTTTCAAAGAAAAACACATTGATGAAAAATGCGTTTATGACACGAATGAAAAGTATTCTGAAAAAACGAGGTAAGCTTTACATATTAGTATACCATTAAGTGTATACTTCCGATGTTTTGTGTGTATGTAAAATTACTAACTTTAATTAATGTATTCTTAACTATTTATTGTTTAAAATTTAAGTCTGAGGTTATGTTTGTAGATTCCAATGACTTGCGTCGAAATTCATTGAATGACTGGTCAATAACGACTGAATGCAATGGAGAACGTTCAAGTTGTAATCGGGAAAATAATTCAGTAGAACGAGGTAAAAGTTACACCTGTTTTATGTAGAGTAATAGTGAAAATGTTTAAATAGGTTTTTCTGTCCATGTGTAATTCCTGTTTTCGGGCTTATGTAAAAAATTATTCTTTCGAATATTTACAGAGCGTGATGGTGTGTGCGGAAGTTTTACAGAAAAGAATTCAGAAACAGCTGAGAAATACCGAGATAGTAACGAATCGTTAAAAATTTCAGTAACAGGTATATATATATTTCATATTTTTCTGAAGATAATTTGTATGTTTCAATAAAAGTAGACATTATATCAGTTGATCTACATTTATTGATACTGCTTTCAATTTATGTTCTCAACCAAAAGGAGATACACGGAAAAAATATATTGATTAGTACATATAACCTTTAAAAAAGTCATAGAAAAATCCTCAAATTCATATTCGAAAATTTTTGTAACAGATCTATTAGGTTTTTTTAATCGTGAAATACGTGACCAACTGTATCGCAGGAAGATCGTTTTCTTGTTTGAAAATAATAAACAACTATTTGCATTCCACAATGAAAATCCCTACGAAAAAGTATGATAGGAAAATCATTATAGGCCTATGATTATTTTCCTATAATGAATTTCCTGTCATGTTTTCGCGATTACAGGAATAATTATACGCAAAATTATAGAAATAATTATCAAAAAAAGTACAGGAAAATAATTATAGATATTAATAATTTTAAAATATTGAAATAATTAATGCAAAAAATATAAGAAAGTATAAATTAATAATGTTTTCTGAAAAAATCACACAAAAGTACATAAAGAATTGACATATTTAAAAAAGTTTTGTCAATTTTTGATGTAATAGTGTGTGAGTACTTCAAAATAAATAATTAATTTATACTTCTACATTTTGAATTAATTATTTCAATATTTTTATATTATTCATTCCTGTAATTATTTTCCTATAATTTTTTCTAAGATTTTTTCTATAATCATTCCTATAATTTTTCCTATAATTATTCCTATAATAGCGAAAAAATTATAGGAAATTCATTATAGGAAAATCATCATAGGCCTATTATGATTTTCCTATCATACTTTTTCGTAAGGGAATATTGGTTCTCTGAAAAAACGAAAAAAAATGTTGCTAGTTCCTAAGCATCGTATTTGTATGGTGTAAAAAATATTCTTGAAAAATACAAACAGTGGTGAAAAAACTTGTTGGATTTGTTTTCTTTATTATCGTTTACCATATACTAACTAAGGAACAGATTTTGATGGAAAACTTAAACAAAAAACGATGTTTTTGCCATTTGTTTTTATGTTTTTTTTTGTTCTTATCAAAAAAATTCGTGGCCAAAATAAAAAAGGTGGAGGGGGGGGGGGGGCCCAAGTTCACTACTGCACAGGGGTGGCAAGAAGGATAAATCCAGCCCTGGTTATATATGTGCATTCTCTATGATTTGCTGTCATTTGTGGTTACATACTTTAATTATAACTGTATTTAGTTTTTATAAAGAAATATTTAGAGTCATCGACAGTAACTGTGGAAAGGTAATTCATATTTTTACAGGAATTTTATTGTGATATATATTATATTAATATGATAATTTCATGAACATCGAAAGTATTTATATTTATATCAAAGTACAATAACTTCTAAAGAAGGAAAAACTGGCTGGCAAAGTGGACAAAATTTGTGAAATAAACAATTCCTGTCGATGCCTGTTTAAGGCGAATGTAGCGCCTCGGTAGGGATTGAGAAGACTTTGTCGCGCGACATGCATGGAGGCTTGGAGGGCCGATTGAAGATTGAAACAGAAGTTTTTACACTGTTTTGTTATTATAATTTAAAAAAGTGCGCGTCCTATCAAAAAAAAAGTTGAAAGAAAATTTATCGCTCTAATTTAGGCGAATAATTTAGTTATTAAACATTTTGTTTATCTTGTGTCGCTTCTCCAAAAATTTTATTTTTTATCTTAAATGTTATTTTTTACGTTAAAACAAAAACTACGCTTTCTATAAAAATAGGTTTGATAACGAATTTGTAGATATTTTTTGGGTGAACCTTTTTATTTATCAATTTTTTTCATATCTTGCATAATTTGACCGCTAAAAGTAATTTTAATTTTTTAGTATTTTTTTCTGGTGAAAACTAGAACCGTTGTTCAAAAAAGGCTGGTGAACGAATACGATTTTTCATTTGGTGCCTTAAAACGTGTATGAAAGCAAAATCCAAACCGATGAGTCCTTTAAAAATCATCCGTTATAGAGACGACGACAACAACGACTGCGACAGACAGACACCATCGTAAAACCTGTTTTTCGTATTCAGGGTTCTCGAAACGTGGAGATTCAAAGGAATCCGCTATAGTCAGTTTTCACAAAAAAACTAAAACCTTCTCATTCTGATGAGAATGTAAAAATGAACACACACATATTGTTTATCCAGAAATGATCAACAAATTTGTTAGTGACCAGTTTTTTTTTAGACATTAAAAATAACACTAAAAGATGTCTAGAAATTTGTTGCTGACTATTTTTTTAATGAAACGTTTAGTTCTCATAATAAATGTGAGAAATTACATTAAAAATTTTAATTTATAGAAAAATTACACGATACAATAGAATTCTTAATGGCAACATTTTTCGTCTAAAACAGAAGTCCCGGGCCAAAGTGCTGACATTAATTTACGAAAAGTGAATTCATAATCACCAAATTACATTTCAACATTTCATTTTAAAGGGTCTTTGCACAATAGTGTGGGAGCACGAAACGCGAGATGCAACAGACTCGCGCCCTATAGGCGTCCTCAATGTAGCCAGCCGCGCGTGCACCCCGCGATGAGAATGTATATAATTTCCGCTCATTATTCTTAACGGAAAGTGACTAACAATTATCTAGATAGTCTGTGTAAAGTTTAAATAATTTTTAATGATTTTTTCCAAAGATATTGGTTATTTTATTTAAAAATAATTTGGCTAATTATTATATTATCGCTTCATTCACGATGACAATAATTGGAAACCCATTTATCGATATATACGGACATAATTTTGTAACAATTACATTTGATTTGTCACATTAAAATTTATTCATTAAATAAATGCTTTATTTACGCTAAAAAAATTATTCTGAATGGTGGAAAATACTCTTAAAAACAAACCAGTAAATATTAAATCTAAATTAAATATTACGCAGCGAAAGGTTCATATAAGGAATGACATAAATTTAAATAATGAAAATATACAATCATTATTATTATTTCAGACATGTTGAAAGAATTTATGATTCAATAATGAGTTAGGAGCCTTCCATAAACCACGTGGTTTCTTTAGGGGGGGGGGGGCGTCGACGAAAGGCCACGTTGGACTACATTGGGAGAGAAGGGTTCCGAGTCCGAGCCACGTGGTTTAGACTTAGATGTTAAAAAAGTATGTAACGCCAGAAATATTAATTCTTTACCCAGCAAAAAAAAAGGAATTTTCAACAAAATACATGAACTCCCTGCCGATGGAGCGGCACTGAAACGGCACTCAAACGGCACTGCCTAGTGCCGTTTCAGTGCTGCTCGTTTAAAGCTACTCAGATTACAGTTTTAAATGCCTGCAGAAGTTCCCTTTATACCTGCGAATAGGCTACCAAGTAGACCAGCTGAAAGGGATTAAAAATTAAAATTTGTGAAATTTTGAAATTACCTCTGCGAAAGTTAGAAATTCAGAATCTACGGGTTTCGATAATTTCAGATATCTAACTTTTTTTTTTTAAGTTTAAAATTAGAATGAACATAATGTATCTCGTAAATGGAATGAGATACGCCAAAACAGACAACATTTTCGAATTCAACTTCAGAATAGTATATTAGTATATAATTTATAAGTATAAAATATATATAATGAGAAAATTCATTAATTAAAAAAAGTGTTAATAATTGGAAGAAAGTTTTAAAAAGGGATTCGGGTTGGTGGTGGCCAACTACTGTAAACCACTCTGCCAGCCCGGTAAGTGACGAATACAATAGGACCATTATATGACCGTCGCATCACTCTGAGTGCCGTTTAGGTGCCGAAATCAGCACAAACAGTCACTGAAACGGCACTGGCGGCCCAGTGCCTTTTGCCAGTGCCGTTTCAGTGCTGTTTCATCGGCAGGGCTGTCAGTTTATGAAGACATAAAACGAATAACATAGATGCTTAAAGTGGGCGAATTCTGAAATTATAGGAAGTAAAAGTATGGACAACAGTCTAAAAATAACTCTAAAAAATAACTGATAATAAATCAGTGAAATCTCACTGATTTCCAGTAAAATCTCACTGGTTGAAGCAGCCAGAAGTTATTGCAGCCAGGCGCCAAATCTTTATAACACAAACACTAGTACACAATAAGGTTCGTTTACACTCGAGAAATGCCAAGCCCAGCCCGGCGACGCGCGCGTACCAGACGACTGGAGGTTCATGTCTTGCCCGCGTGGAGCGCTATATTACTGGTTCAATCTATCATTTGGCGTCACTATTATTTTCAGTAATGCTATTTTAG
Organism: Andricus curvator; assembly: GCA_932195095.1. Classification (NCBI taxonomy): domain Eukaryota; kingdom Metazoa; phylum Arthropoda; class Insecta; order Hymenoptera; family Cynipidae; genus Andricus; species Andricus curvator. The sequence goes on along the minus strand of CAKNYM010038627.1, from coordinate 3,953 downwards.
TTGAGTCACTTACTGATTCATCCAGTCAAAGTGGGAAAATCACTGGTTCACCAGTGATAATTCAAAATACTGATTCAACCAGTGAAAATTTCACTGGTTCAGTCTAAGAGAGAAGATTTATTTACTTAATTAAAAAATTTTTGATTTGTGTAATGATATATCTAAAAATATAATTAGGTCGAACAAATACGTTGAAACAAGTTACCCTAAGTTTTCATAAAACTTAACTTACATAAGTCATGAATTTTATGTACATCATTTAGTTTGGGTTTTCTCATTTAAGATTACTGAGCTGAAGTTCATCTTTTTACCTTTTTATAGTTTGTTTAACTAAAACAAATTATTTTGCAAAGAGTGGACATTTTTATTCATCGTTAAATAGTTTGTTCAAAAAATATTATGTTCTTCAATTTAATGCAAATTCAAAGTTTCCAACAGATTTACGATTTCTGATTTCTACAGTAGTATATACTTTCGGTGATAATTCGTTCGATCAAATCTACACCTCATCGTTTATCACAGAACTGTCATTGTAACGACATATTGTGGAATTCTAGATACGAATAATTTCAGCCTGGAAGCCATAAAGCGAAGAGTCTATAAATCTAAAGTCCATATCTCGACATTCATGGCAACCATTAGACTCTATTTTACGTCGAATTTCATGTAATTAAGAATGCGCTATTTGAAAAACACTGTATTCTCGTGGCCTCCCATGGACAAAACTCTCTTCATAATGACGATATGTAATTCCTTCAAAAACATATCCAAAGAAAAGTTGAGTCAGTCTCATTTGAATATAAAATCATTTGCTGATGCGAGTATAAAACAATACTTGACATGAAATTATGAAAGTATCATCCTCGTAGAAATATAGGACCAATTAGTTACTTCCAGATATCAGGGAAGTAAGCCCACTTAATATAATCTAAAACGTGGTGTAATTGATTTGAAAAAAATACACCGAATTTATATGCAAGATCCTCGTTATCCCAGCCAGCTGTAGTCAAAGAGAACAGCTATACAAACTCCCCAGAAGAAACCCTGGTGTCTAAAAAAAAGGTTTCGAATACAGGGCGAAAGGTGCTGGGGTAGATTGAAGCCTTGCGGCTCTTTCATTAATTGGTAATTACTTATTAAGTCGAGAATAACTTGACGTTTCTGATAAGTAGGCTTCCCCAGCCTTACTCACTGGGGTTGACTCTCTTTACACGGAAAAAATTTATCCGTGAAAAAGTCACGAACTTGTAGCTAGGTCTCGGATACGAGATAAAAAAATGAATCATTACATCTTTATTTCTCTGAGGAATATATGGATAAATTTCGAAGTTTCTTACGAACAGTTCGAATTTCCTATGAACAGTTCCTGAAAATTTCAGACTGAAATATAAAGAGGAAAAATTTTATGTGTGCGATTTAATTTATATTAATTTAAAAATTCGCAACTCAGAAGATTCGAAACCTCAAAGACTGCTGACTCATCAGTTTCTAAACATAAACCAGGAGTGCGCAAACACGCGCAGCCATCGAGGCCAAACAAAATAGGTCTTATAAAACTTCTAGCCACTCATCCGACGAGCTCGAGGCACACATACGAGCGCACACAAGCACCGCGCGTTTGGATGAGCATGTTTGCGGGCCACGTACAGGCGAACCTACTTTCTAGTTCCCAGGTTTGTCGGGTAAGCTAGTGAGTGCTCTTAGAATCTTTTCCCAATCACTCGTAATATTTTTGTAATTATTCACGTGAAAAAAAAGTGATGAACCGTTTTAGCATTTTCACATCGAGTTCGTCAGTCTTTCTCAAAGTTCGCAGATTATTTACGAAACTACATAAATATCCAATAAATTTTTCTCATATCCGAGACCTAGCTACTAGTTCGTGACTTTTTTACGGATAAATTTTTTCCGTGTATGGGGGGCAGGAAGACCCGAGATTGTACTACTCGAATACCACCATATGGGTGGTTCTCTGCAAACAGGATGCTTTTGTGTCTAAACTGTGTTTCTTTAAAAAAACGTAGTCAACTTCTTTATTTTGGCGCAATATAATACCTTCATAAGAAAAAAGCAGGCCTCATTTTAGTATTCCTGAGAAAAATTCTCCCGAGTACCTGAAAAGTGCCTTTTTTTGATATTTCGACCCAGGTGGAAAGTTCTGTAGTCCGCCGGACTTCACCACCGGCGCAATACTGGCCCAGTACTATTCACCAGTACAGATAATCGGCAATTCGCCCAGAACTGGCTGACGGCTGGCTCCATGATCGGGGCAGTATTATGACGTGAGTATAAATATTTAAAAAATAAAAAAAATATGGTTCATGTATTCTAAAATGTCAAAAAACTATAAATACAACTATCACCAGAACAATTGTTTCCTGTTTTTTTAAAGAAAATTTTCTAAGTTCCATCTTTATGATAAATTATAAATTTTCAGAAAAAACAGTATATTGTGCATCGAGTGGGAGAAGTTGGCGATTCTAGACGAGTGTGAAGTTTGCCTCGCGAGCGCAGCGAGCTCGGCAAGCACACGAGTCGAATCGCCGTCTCCCACTACACGGAGAAAAATAGATATTGAAAAGTAGATAATAAAACTCCTGATATTCGAACATGATATATAGATATTACGGCATAATATCTAATATCATCTACTTAATATACAAGATATTGAAGGGTAATAACTGCTTATTATGCCAACGGCGATACCACGCTGAAAACACCAGTTCTCGTAAGATCACTGAAGTTAAGCATTGTTGGGCGCGGTTAGTGCTTGGATGGGTGACCGTTCAGGAATTACTGCGTGCTGTTGGCCCGTCGTGGGTGTGGTGGGCCCACATTGGTAGTAAATATCCACCTAGAAACACTACCCGAATCGGGTAGTGAGGCAATGAACTTTCGAGTTCGAACTGCTAATCAATGTATGTATGTATGTAATATCTGCTTATATTGCAAGTATGAATTGTGTCATATTAACCGTCAATATCCAAGATATTAAAAAAGTTAAATTTTATCGGAGCAATGTAGTTGACGTGTTAGCGACAAAAAAGTTTAACCCCACTATGTCCAAATCTCGAGCATTCGTCGTGTATGTTGTGGTTTTCGGATATACCTATATTGTGCTAAGCTTTGTGGTGGAAAATAGATTAAGTGTGCTTCGATATTATATCATCATTTTTTCAAGCAAAAAAAGGACTCGGTGTTAGGCGTCAGTTATATGTTAACCTTGAACAGCGTGGTGTCTGCTCTTCACGAAAATCGAATACACGGAAAAAATTTATCCGTAAAAAAGTCACGAACTAGTAGCTAGGTCTCGGATATCAGAAAAATTCGTCGGATATTTACACTACCGGTCAAAATTGTAGGTCCGTCAAGCTAGCACCTCCACAATGATAATTTTCATTTTTCAATACACCATAATTTACGGCTTTTTTACGGCTATTTTTAGGCGCAAATTAAAAATTTACGGCTCCACTAGTTATTTCAAAAAATGAATTTTTAGGCATGGGGTGCTCACTGGGCGTCAAGTTAGCACCTCCAAAACATAAAAAATGTTTGAAACGGGAAAACAACTACGCCATATTTTACGGCTTTTTTACGGCTCTTAAACGTACTAAATTTCAATTTTCCAAAAACAACCCTTCATGGTCAAAATCAACCCTCAAATATAAAACCTGCTTTTTTCAACAAATATTCTTGGCTATATTTTACGGCTATTTTACCGCTCTACAAAACACCACGAATCAACATCACAAAACAACCCTTACATTTTTCAAAAAATGTATTTTTATGTATGGGATGCTCACTGGGCGTCAAGCCTGCACCTCTAACACATAAAAAAAATATATTAAAAAGGAAAACAACTACGCCATATTTTACGGTTTTTTTACGGCTCTTAAATGTACTAAATTTCAATTTTCCAAAAACAACCCTTCGTAGTCAATATCAACCCTCAA
>CAKNYM010038625.1:0-37938 GCA_932195095.1 Andricus curvator | reverse complement strand
CGTGCCCCCACTGTGCGCGCATCGTGCGCGCATTTTGCTATCTGGGTAAGAGGACAGGAGGACAAACAAACGAAAAGTAGGACATGTCCTCCTAAATGAGGACGTCTGGTCACCCTATACATTATGTTATCCGAAGTCAGTGTCAAAATGTATAGGTTGTCATTGTTTTTCATGCTTATTATTAGGAAAATGTGTGTAATATTTACACAACCTACAATGTCTGGAATTTGACAGGAAAAAAATATGTTGAATTTGTCAACATGTCTAATATTTATTCCGAAGTGGTCTACAAATCTCAAATATAAGCAGAAGTTATAAAGGCGCAAATTTTTTCTTGGTTGTTCATTATTCGTGTATTTGCTTCTTTGCGCATGTTTCTCCAGTATATGAATATTTCTGAAAAATTAGAAGTGAGTTGTTAGAAAAGAAATCATATCGCTCTGTCTATAACGTACTTCTCGTCTTTGGTAGTAGTATAGTATTATATCATTAAGCCATTTCCCTTTCAGGGTAGGCTTTTAGCTCTTTGGTAACGAAGAAAAAATAGAAAATGAAGTTCGTAATTCCCTTGCTGTCGCTATTTACTATTTGTGAGTATATAAACCTTATAGTAGTAGTATACCATTAAGCCATTTCCCTTTCAGGGTAGGCGTGACACTACCCGATTCGGGTAGTGTTTCTAGGTGGATAGTTTCTTGCAGTAAATAACTGCTACAAGTGTGGGCTCACCACACCCACGATATGCCAACAGCACGCAGTATTCTCGAATGTTCACCCATTAAAGTACTAGCCGCCCCCAACGCTGCTTAAATTCAGTGATCTGACGAGAACTGGTTTTTTTCAGCGTTGTATGACCGTTGGCATTTCAAATAATTAATTGTTAAACAAAGAGCGTAGCGTTGAATAGTGTTGAACATCCTTTCAGTTTACATATTCCAACGCGTTCGATCATCATCACCGTTCCTAAGTATTATGTATGGCTACAAATTAATTCGGTGCCTGTAGCCCTGTACTTTGATATCTTGTAACTCTTGGTCAAACTTGTATTTTATCCCCCCCCCCCCTAAGGTAGTTTTAAAGGACAAACCTTAAACTTCAAAACACAATCTGATAGGTGGCGGTCCTGCGGACTTAACCTCAAAAATCATTAGTAAATACAATCGCGTCCGACAACGAGCATTTGAGATACTGCATTCTTTTTTAATTCCAATTCAAAAATCACCATTGCGAAACCTCTGGAACTACTTTCTACTCATTTTATGTGTCATCGCACCTTCTCCTAAGGCTGACTAACTCATTTCGGTCACCTCAGCTGCATTTTTTTCAATCGGAATGCAAAAAGAATGCAGTATCTCAAATGTTCCTTGTCAGATACCATTGTATCCACGAATGATTTTTGAGATTTATTCCGCAGGGCCGCCACATATTATATTCTGTTTAAAGGCTTAAGGTTCGCCTCTCAAAACTACCTTAGGGTGGGGGGAATTCAAGTTTGACCAAGAGTTACGAGACATCAAATTAATTTTCAATCAGAGTGGCCCTGCTCGGGGCCAGATCTGGCAAAATCTGGCCCCAATCGGGTATCCCAGTTAGGGCCAGACTCGAAATGAAACGCCTAATCCGATCAGGGCCTGACTGGGGTATCCATAAGGAAGGCCCGATCTGGCCCTGAACAGGCCACTTCTAATTTTCATTTATAAGAACATTATTAAAATATAATTTATTTAATAAAGAAGTAAAAAATTAAGAATATTAAACATTATATAAACATATTGAAAAATATTCTGAAACTTGTCGTTAGATTAATGTATTTTGTTGAAAATTCATCGTTTTTGATAGAACATTAATCTTCTTGGTCGAAAATTTATCCTTTTGGGTTAAAAATGTAAGAATTTTGTTGAAAAATGGTATGTATGCTCAAAGTTAATTTTTTATCAGAGTTTTCATCTGAAAATTTAACTATTCCATTTTCAGTTTATGAGATAAAAATTCGACTATTTGGTAGGGAATTTAAGAATTTGGTTGAAAATTCGTCTTTTTGGGTAGAAAATTAATTTTGTTTGTTGAAAATTTAACTTATTGGTTGAAAATTCATATTTTTTGTTAAAAAGTCGTCTTTTTGGGTAGAAAATTATTCTTGTTTGTTGAAAGTTCAACTTTTTGGTTGATAATTCAACTATCTTGTTGAAAATTCATATATTTTGTTGAAAAGTCATATCCTTGTGGGTATAAAATTATTCTTTTGTTTGTTGAAAGTTCAAATTTTTGGTTAATAATACAACTAGATTGTTAAAAATGTATCTTTTTTATTGAAAATGATCTTTTTTGTTAAAAATTTATTTATTTTAAAGTCACTGTTTTCTATAATATTAGACTTTTCAGCTTAAAAACTTTACTCTTTTGTTGAAAAATCAGCTTTCATTGTAGAAAGGTTAGCTTTTTTGGATGTAAATAAACTTTTTTGATCAAGAATCAACTGATTTCTAAAAAATTTGTTTTTCGTCTTGAAAATCCTAATATTTGATTAAACTTTAATCTTTTTTGTTTGAAAATTCGACAATTTGATTGAAAAGTTTTTTGGCATGTGGAGCAAAGTATAAAAAAGTGAGGTTATAATGCCAAAAAGTTGTCGACGCTTTCTCGAAGTTCATTGTCGGAAATCTTAGAGAGCTGGATAATTCTAGTTTGATATGAACACCTCACCCCGATCTAAAAACTTTGCGTAAATGATTAACGAGGTGAATTGAGAATCATTTAAAGCGATTTATCCACATGACTTTACCGGTTTATCTGTTTACTGTTCGTCACTTTTACGAAGTTTTCTTCCTTTCGTCCGTTGATTGCCAAATAATCGAACGGAAGACTAATCGAATACATTCGTGATTAGCGCGGCAAATTCAAATCTAAATAAGTATCAACACTAAACAGATTTAAAAAATACCTACAATAATTAATACTAACTTGATAATTGTATATTTATCAACTAATTTAATGCGTCCATAAACATACATTTTTAGACATTTTGTTCAAATGAATTGAAGCTTTTTTTATTTTTTTTTCGTTTCTTATATTCTTTGCATATGAGAAGTTAAATTTAACTAATTAACTTTAGTTTAGTCACTGAAATGAAAATTATTTGAATATTCCCTAACTAAGACAGGGAGTAATTTTAAATTTAATTAATTCTAATTTTTAAACTAACTATGAGTTAACAGAGGGTAGCCCGATGTGGCCCCGACCAGGACCACAGCAGTAGCCATGATCAGGACCGCATTGGGCTAACCCGATCAGGGCCACGTTGGGAATCAGGATCAAATTCGGCAATTTCTCCACGGGATGTACGTATATTGCAGAAGTTTTAATGGAAGTTCCAATTTTGTGGTGTAACTTGTGAAGTTGGAGTTTAGGAAGTTCTATTCAAAGCCGCAAATTCTGGTGAGATTTTTATAAATTTTGGGTTAGAGAATTAATTAGCTATCTATTTTGGACCTGATTTTATAGTTCTGATAATACATTTCTCGCATCAAGTTGGTAGTTGGATGTGGATGTTGCATAATAAATAATACAAATAATAACTTAGCCTCGGATTGCAGGTTACAATTGAATAATTTCAAATTTTCGATCCCAATGGCCCAAATTTTCAGGAAATTAAAGAAACTGACGAATTTCTATAAGATTCAAAACTAAAGAATTTGTTGGGTTTCTGATCACAAATCTGTCTAAAAATAAATAACCACGATTTTTTTATGCAAATTGGCCAAATTCTTTGAAATTGAAAAAACTAGCTGATTTTCATGAAACTAAGAACTAAAGGGTTTTTTCGTGTTTCTGATAACAAAGGTGAGCTCAACATTTAAAAATTTGTAATGTTCCATCTGAATGGGTCAAACTTTTGGAAAATTCAATACATAAGAAGATTTCCACAATCCTGTGAAGCAGGGCTAAAGTTCTACTTTTCAGGATTAAGAAGTGACTTCATCCGCAAATGATAAAACATTATACATCTGTGAGTACGCATTTTGCTTTAATCGACCCCCTTACCGCAAAAACTGTGTTACCGAAAAATTCCAAAAATTTTGAAAATTTTTGGAATTTCTAAATTTCCTTATACTTTCACTAAAATGTTCAAAATTTCTAAAATTATAAAAATGATCCAAATTTCTGAATTTTATGGAATGTTCAAATTTTGTAAAATGTCTGAAAATTTCTAAAATGCTTATTATTTCTAAAATATTCAAAAAATTTTAACTAATCAAAATTTCTAATATTTCTGAATTTCATCAATGTTATTTGATAAAATTCAGAAATATTAGAAAGGACCCCGCACCAAATGTACAGAAAAAAGCCTTATGATAAAAAATTCTAAAAAAAATTTTTTCTTGTATTTTCGAACCTGCAAACTAAAAATTCGAAAGAAAAATGTCAGAAAGATGGGCATTTTTTAGACAAACACTTGTCCAAAGTTTCGATTTTTACATGTATTTTAATGGAAAAATGCTTATTTTAGCCAAATGTTTTTTTTCCTCGAAAACGCTATGATAGATTTGACTAAAACTTTTATGTTTTGACGATCAGGCGTAATGAATCAAAAGATTCATACCCACGAACTAGAAAGATTAACGATTCTTTGAGTATACAGCATGTTTTTGGGGGTATTTTTGTACTCTAAACATCCCAGTAACATATATGTAAATCATCATTTCTTAGTAACTAAAATCAATAGAGATTTTTATTCAACTGCTACGGTATGAAACAATTTTCCAATAAGTGGAGTAAGCGTACATAGCAAGAATATGTTTTGACCTAATTTTAGGGGATGTTTTACCATCCCTTAAACAATGAGTCTGAAGTTCCTAACGCATTAATCAATAACGAAAAATAATTTTATTTTTAAATGCATAAAAGCTGCTATTTCATGACAGAAAATAGTCGCGTACAACCCTAAAAACTTCTTGAAGCACTTTCAACCCCTCATCAGATATAAAACTCACCCAAGCTACCCCGAAATATTTTTAAAATTCAACAAAACCAACCTAATTAAAAAATCCGCCCAGTTTTTGCTGATAATAATTTCAATTGATGCCAAAGGGGCACACATCAAGTCTCAACCCTTCAGCACATGTAGAACTCACCCCAGCCACCCCCGGATATTTTAAAAGTTCATAAAAAATCACCCTAATTCAAAAATACGCCAGGTTTTTCTGATAACGTTTTCAGTTGATGCCAAAGGGACAAAAAAGTGTCTCAATCCCTCAGCATATATAAAATTCACCCCAGCAACCCCTAAATATTTTTAAAATTCAATACAATCACCCTAATTTCAAAGTACACCAGGATTTTTCTCAAAATGTTTTCAGTTGATGCCAAATGGGCAAAAAAAAATTTTCAAAACCTCAGCACATATAGAACTCACCCCAGTCACCCCTAAACATTTTTAAAATTCAATACAATCACCCTAATCCCAAAGTACGCCAGGTTTTTTCTGAGAATGTTTTCAGTTGATGCCAATGGGGCAAAAAAATGTCACAACCCCTCAGAACATGTAGAACTCACCCCAGTCACCCCTGAATATTTAACTATTTTTAAATATTTTAAAAATTCAATAAATTAAAAAAAGTAAGAAGAAAGGACAGTTTTCAGATACGCACTTATCAAAGTTCCAATTTTTACATGTATTTTAATGGAAAATGATTGTATTGAATTTTAAAAATATTTAGGGGTGACTGGGGTGAGTTCTATAGGTGCTGAGGTTTTGAAACATTTTTTTGCCACTTTGGCATCAACTGAAAACATTTTCAGAAAAATCCTGGTGTACTTTGAAATTATGGTGATTTTATTGAACTTTTAAAATATTCGGGGGTGGCTGGGGTGAGTTTTACATGTGCTGAAGGGTTGAGACTTTATGTGTGCCCCTTTGGCATCAATTGAAATTATTATTAGCAAAAACTGGGCGGATTTTTGAATTAGGTTGGTTTTGTTGAATTTTAAAAATATTTAGGGGTAGCTTGGGTGAGTTTTATATCTGATGAGGGGTTGAAAGTGCTTAAAAAAGTTTTTAGGGTTATACGCGACTATTTTCTGTCATAAAATAGCAGCTATCATGCAATTAAAAATAAAATTATTTTTCGTTATTGATTAATGCGTTAGGAACTTCAGACTCATTGTTTAAGGGATGGTAAAACATCCCCTAAAATTAGGTCAAAACATATTCTTGCTATGTACGCTTACTCCACTTATTGGAAAGTCGTTACATACCGTAGCAGTTGAATAAAAATCTCTATTGATTTTACTTACTAAGAAATGATGATTTACATATGTTACTGGGATGTTTAGGGTACAAAAACACCCCCAAAAACATGCTGTAAACCCAAAGAATCGTTAATCTTTCTAGTTCGTGGGTATGAATCTTTTGATTCAGTACGCCTGATCGTCAAAATATAAAAGTTTTAGTCAAATCTATCATAGCGTTTTTGAGGAAAAAAAACATTTGGCTAAAATAAGCATTTTTCCATTAAAATACATGTAAAAATCGAAACTTTGGACAAGTGTTTGTCTAAAAACTGTCCATCTTTCTGACATTTTTCTTTCGAATTTTTAGTTTGCAGGTTGGAAAATACAAGAAAAATTTTTTTTTAGAATTTTTTATCATAAGGCTTTTTTCTGTACATTTGGTGCGGGGTCCTTTGGATAAGTTTATCAAATTTTGAACATTTCATAAAATTCAGAAATTTTGATAATTTCAGAAATTTTGAACATTTTTAGAAATTTTGAACATTTTAGAAATTTTGGAAATTTTAAAAATATACGGAAATTTGTATACTCCAAGTTTTAAAACTCAATATCTTTTTGAGTTTTTCCGTCCAAACGACAAAATTTGGTTTCCAAACATGACCAAACGATGGCCAAATGATTCCATTGAAAAAAGTTGTATAATTTATGATTGCTGTGATAACTTCTTTTGAAAATTCATCTTTTTAGGTTAAAAATTCATGTTCATATTCGAAAGTTAAACTTCTTATATTGTGGTTAAAAATTAATTTCTTAAAATGAAAATTCAACTACTTTGTTGAAAATTCAACAGTAGTAGTAGTAGTATACCATTAAGCCATTTCCCTTTCAGGGTAGGCGTGACACTACCCGATTCGGGTAGTGTTTCTAGGTGGATAGTTTCTTGTAGTAAATAACTACTACAAGTGTGGGCTCACCACACCCACGGCGGGCCAACAGCACGCAGTATTCTCGAATGGTCACCCATCCAAGTACTAACCGCGCCCAACGCAGCTTAACTTCAGTGATCTGACGAGAACTGGTTTTTTCAGCGTAGTATCGCCGTTGATTGGTTAAAAATTAACTTTTTTCTTAAAAGTTTGTTTTTATGGCTCGACAATTGAACAATTTGGTAGAAATTTCAACTTTTTGGTACACAATCAAACTGTTTTGTAGAAAATTTGTGTTTTTATTGAAAATTAATTATTTTAAATAATAATTAATAACTCCATTTTTATTTAAAAATTGCCCTTTTTTAGTTTAAAAATTCAACTAATTAGTCAAAAACTTTTCGAAATGAAATAAATATGAAGTAGAAATTAGAAAAATAATTAACTATTTGTTTGAGAATTCAACTTTTTTGTAGAAAGCTTATTTTTTTGGTTAAAAATGCATTAATTGCTACCAAAGAATGCGAGTTTTTAACAAAATTATGTATTTTCAACTAAAAAAGATAAATTTTCAACCAAAAATTGAAAAGTTAAAATTTTAGTTGATAAAATTAATGCTGAACCTAAGAGATGAATTTTCAACTAAAATAATGAAATATTGAATTGGAATGGTTACATTTTCAGTAAAAAAAAAAATAATTTCCAATCAAAGAAAAAATAATTTTCAAAAAATAGTTATATTGTCAAACACAGTGATAAATTTTCAACTAAAATGATGAATCTTCAACTGCAATAATTGAATTTGAGACTAAAAAAAAACAAATTTTCAACTGAAAAAGATAACTTTTAACCAAAATATTAGAAAGTTAAATTTTTAGTTAAAAAAATTCATGTTCAACCAATGAAATAAATTTTTTCACTAAAATTATGCCATATTCAACTGAAATAGCATACAATTTCAGTTAAAAAAATTATTTTAAAAAAATCCAAAAATTAGTTGAAGTTTTACCTGGAGTAGTTCAATTTTCAGTAAAGAAAATTAATTTTTATCTAATAAAAAAACGTCTTTTTAACAAAATAGCTCATTTGTCATTCAGATGAATTTTCGATTAAAATCATGAATCTTTAACCGAAATATTAATTTTCAACAAAAGAGTTTAACTTTCAACCAAGTAATTACATTTTCATTCCAAAAAACAGTAATTCTAAACAAAAAATAGAGCATTTGATATTTCAACCAAAAAAGGTTTCAATTTTTAATCAAAAACTGTCGAATTCAGCCAAAAAGACGACTTTTCAACATAAGTTGAATTTTCAACCGAAAAAGATTTTTCAGTCAAGAAAGAGAAAAAAGTGAAAACAAATTGTTGAATTTTCAAGCAAAAACATATATAGCTACTACTACAAATAAAGAATCATTGTTATTTAATTTTATATCTCACAATTTTTTTTTAATCAAACACTAAAAAGGACAAATTTTCTAGCAATAATGGAATATTTCAATTCTCAATTAGAAACAAAAGTTTTCCACCATAGTTAAATTTTCAGTTAAAAACATTGATTTTCAATAAAATATAATACTTTTAAAACAAAGAAATGAATTTTCAACCAAAAAGATACATTTTTAACCAAAAAGATTAATTTTCTACCAATAAAAGTAAATTTTTAACAAAATAACCTAATATTTGAATTTTGAAAGGGATTTTCAAACTGCTAGTTTAATTTTAAATCAAATAGATGAATCAATTACCAAGAAGATTAATATTCTACCACAAAAGACAAAGTTGCAACAAAATACAGAAATTTTCAACAAGAATTGAATTTTCAACTCAAGAAGATAAATTTTCAACCAAACATGGAATACACATCCTAAATATCTTTTAAAATGATTCGATTTTTTTTATTTTTCAATATTAAAAAAATTGCCTTAAAATATTCTAGATGCTTTTTTGACAATTCTTAAAATCTTTTAAAATGTTTTTAAATATTATCTGAAAATTAATTATACATACATACATTGATTAGCAGTTCGAACTCGAAAGTTCATTGCCTCACTACCCGATTCGGGTAGTGTTTCTAGGTGGATATTTACTACCAATGTGGGCCCACCACACCCACGACGGGCCAACAGAACGCAGGTATTCCTGAACGGCTACCCATCCAAGTAGTAACCGCGCCCAACAATGCTTAACTTCAGTGATCTTACGAGAACTGGTGTTTCCAGCGTGGTATCGCCGTTGGCGAAAATTAATTATTGGGAATAAAAATTATTTAAGATTTTGCTAACAATCTTAACACTTTTTTCACCCTCTCTGAAGCTTTCAAAATTCTCAAGATGTAAATTATTGTTTAATATTTTAAATAAATATTAATATAATATAATAATATTATAATAATATTTTAAATAAGCATATCTGTTGAAACAATTTGTTTTTCCTAATTTTTTTTTTAATTCTGCAAAATTTTAAAAATTGTTCTATCATTTTTCAGATTCTTATTACAAATAATTTGAAATCTTCAAAAGTCGAAACTTGAAGTTGTTAACCTTTCAAGATCAAACCAAAATCATAAAAAATTTTCCCAGAAATATACGCCAGTACCTGTCATTTTTTGGTTGCCGCTACCAATGAGGCAGCAAAATGTTAAAAACAGAATTATTTCTTAAATTTGATGGGTCATTTACAATTAAAATGTTCTCTGTTATTAAAACTGTTTAGGAACATTTAGAAATCAATCTTATTTTTTTTAAATTACTTTTAGTCTATAATATTATAATTTTAAATCTTTCGATTTCAAATGATTCCGATTTAAAATTTTGTTCTTTCAAAAATTACGCGTATGATACTAAATTTTATTACACTAATTGAAAAAGTTGTAAAATATCATAGACTAGAAAAACATTTTCCACTATTTTATTTTTTGAATAAAAAAGTAATTTCATTTAATTTCAACTGATTCAAAATTAAGGTGTTCAATTAAAAAAACACATCTTGAAATCAGTTGAATTTAAAAAGTTGATATTGTTTAACTTAGAAACTTGTCAGTTTCTAAATTTTAAAGATTTATATATCAACAACGTTTATTTTTTGTACGCTGAAGGTCTTTTTCCAATTTCAAAGCCACAACATTTAAAAATTTTCATTTTGAAGGAGTTTCAGTCTCCAATATTTTAATTTTGAATCTTTCAATTTAAATTTTTTCAGATTCAAAATTTCGTGCTTTCAGAAATTGCACTTATTACAACCAATTTGATTACGCTAATTTCAAAAAAGAAGTTTAAAAATATCAAAGACTAAAAAAACATTTTTAATTTTCAAATTATTTTTCAAACAAAAAATTGTATTTTATTTAATTTCGAATGATTTGAAATGTTGGTGTTTAATTTTAAATATTTAAAATTTGACACCAGTTTTATTTTAAAATATGATACTGTTTAACGTAAAAGCTTGCCAATTTCCTGAAATTTGAGGATTATTTTATGTACAACTTTTATTTTTGTACAATATTTCAATTGTGAATTTTCCAAATTTTAAATAATTCGGATTCAAAATTTAGAGTTTTAGAAATTACACTGATTAGGCTTTTGCTTTTTCAGAAAATTATAAATAATAAATTTAACATCGTGTTGCGAATCGATACTCCTTTTATTGAATATATCTATAGCAATTACTTTTACTCATATCAGAAAAGTACCTTTTTTCATCAAGAGATCACAATTACTGTAAACTTATAAAAGTGCTAAAAAAAGCACAAGCCAAAGATGAAGGAAATACGTACAATTTATAAATTTAACAATTTTTTCCATTACTCTTCGTAATTTTAAAAATATCTTCTAATAAAATTGACCAGCACCTTGGACTTATTTTTTGTAAAATTTTGACAGAATAATTCAGTAAACAGATGGAATATCTGTTCTAATAGATACGACATGATTAAATAATGTAACAAGTTAATTTTATAAAATAACAACTACTCTATTCGTCCTTCAAATCCTTCAAAATTTTTTTTTATACACTGCTTGTAAGTAAGACATTTTCAAGAAAAACTTTTACTTGTGTCCGGGATTGTTTTTTTCAATTTTGACTTTAAAATTTATAAATAATGAAGAATAATTGAAAATTATTAAAATAGCTCAGCCCGTACATATTCTGTACTAATTTTTAAATTAATGAATTTTTATGTGTATTTCAGATCATTTAACAGCTAATTATAATTTAAAAAACGTGTGTACTACAAGCAAAAATGAAACATATTTTTTTATTTCAAAATTAAAGTCAAAGCTATTTAAGTTTGCACTTTTAAATTATGCGGGAAATCACGGAGCCAATGAATGCTTATCCCTTGCACATGCGCACAAAGTTTAAGATCGCTGCCGGCTGTTACCACCATGTTACTAGTCTGGCAGGTAACGGGTACAAACAAGCCTCCCCAGATAGCACACAAAATTTCGTGAAGATTTCCTGAAACTTGCATTGTAAGGTAGGAATATTGCATTGAAAGGTTAAGGCAAGGTTCGGTCAATCAAGAAAATGTCCGCTTGTGAGGGAATGTTGCACGGCAAGTTTCAGGACAGTTTGGAAGATTCATTTAGCCTTATTCGATGCGCCGTAGATTTCTATGGGACCTACGGATGCGCAGTAGTTTTTAAAACCCTCCTAGTATATCACCAGACACACGTATCATGATTATTTCTCATATTTTTGAAAAAATGAAAAACCAAAAAATAATTGAAATTTTTATTTATTTTTTGGTTTTTCTTTTTTTCATAAATATGGGAAATAATCATGATACGTGTGTCTGGTGGTATACGAGGAGCGTCAAAGAAACTACTGCACAGTCATAGGTCCCATAGAAAACTACTGCGCACCAAATTAGGTAAAATAAATATTCCAAACTTTTCTGTAACCTTTCAATGCAATATTCCCAACCTTACATTGCGAGTTTCAGGAAATCTTCACGGAGTTTTTTGTGCTATCTGGGTCCCTAGTAAAGTAAAGCGATTATCCCGTTACCCGCTAGGAAACTGACAAACAAGCAAAGATATGTAACAATTCCTCTCATAACATGTGATCATTTAGGAACTTTTCACGGTAGTAACAGGTTAGCTGGGACACGATTAAAAACAATTCAAATTTCTTTCTATTCTTCTGAATTGTTTTCAATTAATTATTTCTAGGAGGGCAGAGAGGTCAGATGTTATTTTCTTCTTTTTCCATCTCGGATTAATTTAATTTACAATGTTGTGGTCATTCTGAAGTCATCTTAAAGACAACAAGTAAATGATCGTTGTACGGCGAATGATGTAAGATAGTTTGGGATAAGTTTTGAGTAAGGAGAATGGTAAAAGAAATTTGGTTTTTAGTTTTGATACCAGAAGTGCTGGGTGTACGTATGGTAGGATAGTCAATCAGAAGAAAAGGATGAAAGGTGAAGTAATGGAAAGTAAAGTGGTGATAGGGCAGTGTAAGGTTCGGGGCTAGTTCACCGCGTATGTGAGAAGGAGGTAAATGCTTAGGATCAATTTGGTTCTTTGTTTATGATAAAATAAGTGGGTTTAATAGCAGAAGTGCACACGGAGAAAAATGGATGGTTAAAGTTAGAGGGTCAAAATTTAGAGAGCTAGTCCGTTCTACTAGATGGTCTGAAGAGCCTTTCAAATTTTTTCGACATAGTCAGAGAGACTCTCACTTTATGGCCAGTCTGAGTGTTGTAAGAAGGTCAGACTCACTATCAGGGATAATCTAAGTATCCTTTCGGGATGGTCAATACGATCATCTTGTTTTCACTCATTTCGACCATCCACGGAAGAGCACATGACCCATCACGGAGGGCCAACCTGATCGTTACCGTCGGCGTGTTAATTTAGTATGAATAAATATTTAAGTCAAATGTTCACAACAAATAATAAATGTAAAGTACATAAGAATATTAGGAATTATTGTAAATTCATATTTAAGATGAAAAATATATTCCTTTCTTTAAAATTAAAATTTATCATTTATTTTTAAGACAAAAATCTAATAACTAATTTAAATTTTAATTTAAAAGTCCTTCTTGTGAGCAAAGAATTATTTTTAATACGTTTACTCTTATTATTTGCTGTTTAAAATTGCTTTTCACATTTAATCATTTAAAATTAGCGCGCCAACCTCAACCAATCTGGTTGTCGACGCGATGGATGCAGTGTGAAAGGATACGAAAGTTGGGAGCACCGTGGTTCAGAGCAATTTCGGAGTGAGTGAATGTCATTGAGCCATTCAGCGTCACATTGGCTGTTTATTGAACTTGAACATATCTTTAACAAGTTTAAATTGCTTTTTGATATTTCGAATATGCGTGGAGAGTGAAGTACATAAGAGAGAACATGATTAAAAGTGAATTAAGTTTATTCTTTTGAATTTTCAACGTCAAATTTGATGCTTCCAAGGGATTTAGGATAAAGGCGTAACTGGACGTTCAGCTATCAATTTGTTGTCACCGTGTCGTTTCAAACTGAAAACGTGCAAAAACTTTCAGTATTCATTGATGATGCAGAAAGTAACGAGATGTGGGATATTGGTTTCTGAATTCAATTCAATGTTTGAAATCTTACAATTCAGTGCGACACCGTGCCGTGCCCTTAGCCTTTCATGCTCCAAAAAATATATTGTCAATGTGCAATGTTTTTGCATCTCAAAATATGTCTCATACACCTTACTCTCCACCAAGAATAAAAAATGCTTTCAGAATTCATGTATTTCATATAAATTTTCAGGTTGTATACCTAGGTTCCACTTAATTTGATAATTTCCAGTCTCTTACAAGGGAGAGACTGGAATAAGTATGAAAAGGACAACAAATATAGAAAATGTAGGATAATCAAATCGACCCCCTAAGATGGCCGCGTCGACTGTCCGAAGACATCAAGTGGACTATCTGATATGACCAAATCGAAACTCTATGATGAGCGATTCGACCCTTTATAATGATCAATTCCGCCATCTCTGATAATCGGTTCGACTCTTTATGACCCAGCAAAAAAGAAACTATTGATACGAATTGAATTGAAAAGACTAAGACACCCTGCAAATCCCGCTTTGCGACAATGACGCATTGGACCTATGTGTCAATGCGTGTAAATTCGTGAAGACGGTATTTCAATTTTGAATCTTTCTATACGTACAAATACGGTGCACAAGTCTAAAGTCAGCGAATACACTTCAATGCGTCAGCACGCAAACGCCTCAACATTGGTCAATGCGTCTGAATTCGCGAGAGTAAAATACACACATTCGAATTCGCCCCAATTCGTCACGGCGAATTTCAGCAAGTGCTAATTTATACAATTTAATCCGTAACAGGAAAACCAACGTGCGGGGCATATAAATTTTATTGTAAATGTTTAGTAAATTGTCTCGTAGCTCAGTGGCGGGTACTCTGGACTGATACACGAGGGATCGCTGTTTGAAGTCTCGACGCAGGCACTTCTTATCAATTTTTTTTCTAATTGACCTTGACCACAAACTCATCTGAATTCACACGCATTCAATTCGCGCTGTCTCAATTCATCTCAATGCGTTTAAACGAATCAGAAAACGGGATTCACGCGCATTACATAAATGTTAATTCGCTCCAATCCGTATCAACTCTTTCTTTTTTGCTGGGGACGCTTGAGTCGACCGTTCTAGATGACCAAGTCGACACTCTGAGATGATCGATTTGAACCTCTTGTTTTAACCTTCTAGAGATAGTCGCTTTAGCCATCTTAACGGGCTGTCCTATAGTTGACCCTGCAATATAGTCTGTCTGCACATGTAGATGGCCCATATGACCTTCCATTTTTCTCCGTGTAAAGAAGAACAAGGAAAAAGTGTTAGTGTGGGTTAAAGGGCTGCTGGGGCACCTTGTGTGAGATGAGGGCGCATTTAAAGACGATAAGGAAAACGGACGAGAGAGAATAAGATTAGCGCTAGGGCCTTCGCTTCCCATTATTGTAAATAATTATGTATGGACTGACGTAGGATAAGTTAGACTTAGAATATTTATTTGTAGAAAGCAATCAATTTGATTACCTGCAATCATGTTGAAAATTCATGTTAGTTATTTTATCGCTCTGCCCTATTTCGTAATTACAGGTTTATCTCATAAAGATTCGGATCCTCCAGTAATGCTTCCAGAAGCTGTTTACGATGTTCTTACAAACATGCACGGATCAGTTTGCCAAGTGAATGGTCCTAATAAAGCGATGGATGCAATAATTTTCAACTATTTTGAACAAGGAATTGCTGGCAAGGTTTGGACTGCAAACTTTTGTCATAAAACACCATTAAAAGAAATTGTAAAAAAGATATGCCTACAAGATGATAAAATCAAACCATTATCGGAAAATGTTGTGACAAGTGTTTGCAAACCGGAAGCAAACAAATCAGAAATTTCAGAAGATATTGTTAAAAAGATTTGTACCACGGTGTACCAACTGTAAGTTTCCTGAAAATTTTATTTGCATGTATAAGATTAAAACTTTGGTTATCTTATTTAAAAAAGTTTACAATTTATTTTTTTGACGGCATTTTTTAACAACAATCCTATTCTTTTTTAGTGTCTACAACTGGAGTAAGGGTATCACAACACATATCAAACCCAAATATCCCCCAGCATAAGATTCAGGTAGCGATCACGAAAGGATATTGCTGATGTTTATTTTCGTAAAAATGGAAAAATGCCTTTTATACTTAAACATCATTTTCTCCACTCGATACTATTGAATGTCTAGGTCTGAACTCTTCTGTCGTTAACTAGCTGCGCTCAGGAGATTCGGTTTTCTACAGTTTTCCTCTCCCTTGGTCAAAAGTCCATGCAAATGTGAGCGCTTCTAATAAAAATCCGGCTGTAGACGGCAGGGCTTTCAGACCGTGTTTACTATTTAAAAAAAATAAGCCCTTTAAAATTTATGTTCCAAAATATATTTAAAATAATTTTTTACTTTAAAGCTTTTAATGAAAAGAATGAAAATATGTATAATTTAAGTACAATACAATTTTACAATTTTATGTGTGTTTCTTTTCAAACCCCCTATAATAAGCGATTAAGCACCAAATCACCGACCGGGCAAGGGTTTGATAAAAATAATCTATTTTATACTTCAAATATTGTTCAAGTAGAGTTCAAAGAAAGTTAAAATAAAGCTGAAATAAAGTTCAGAGTTCAAATAGAATTGATGCAATACACATTAAACACATACTATGAAAATGAAATATATTGGTCTAAATTGATTTACTTCTTACTCCATAACTATCTTAAATTGAATAATTGAGTATAGATATAATGCGGATATTATGAGTATATTTGTAAAAACTTAATAAAATTAAGCTTTAATAAAATATAACTCAATCAAATTAATTTTTTCAGTCAGAGAATTCATTTATCATAGAAAATGTCTGGGATTAAAAATGTTTAACATTTCGGCAGTCACCCATATACTTACATAATTCTTTTTTATTATGTAAATAATAAGAAATGAATATATGGCATCATAAAACAAGGTTACAAGGTTTAAAAAATGTTCAAAAATACTATTATTACATTTTTTAAATAATTAAAAAAAATGTTATGCCTTTTTCAAGCAAGATACTTGAGGAAAAGGAACTCAAGAACAACATTTTTAAAAAGTTTATTAAGAATGTATTTGATTTTATAAAAGAATAATTTAAAAATTGAAAATTACATATTTTTACAATAAAATAATTAAGAATGCATGGAAGACGCAAACAAATATTTTTCATCCAACCACTGTGAGACTCAATCACTTTCAAACTCCACTTTTCTTTACAGAATCCTTTTTTCTTCTGATTTCGAAGTATTTTATATTCACAAAAAAGTATCAGGCACTTTTTGAAATAGTTAATATTCAAACTAATGATCAATCGTTTTCCACATATTTTAAATTATTGTTTAGGGGTTTTTATTTTAAATTAAAAAATAAAACTGTTTTTTTATTTTTAATCAGTTTTATATAATTTTCAAACGGATTAAATCTTTAAAGAAAAAAAGTATTGAGGCCTTTGTGAAATAAGTGAAGTTCAATTATTTGTTTACATATTTTAAATTGTTGTGTTAGAAAATGTATTCCACATTTAAAATTGAATAAAAGAAGTTTGATAAAATAATTCGATAAATTAAAAACTGTGCGTTTTATGGAAGTTTTTGTATAGAATAACATGATTTTTTTGTCATTAAGGTTATTAAAAAATTTTTTTACTTGACTTTTCTTTATTATTTATTATTTTTGGATCGTTTTTCAACTTTTTAAATATTTAAAGACAAAAATTATTGAGTCCTTTGTGAAATAAGTGAAATTGAATTTTTTGTTTCACATATTTTAAATTATTTTTTGAGAAGTGTTATTTCGCATTAAAAACTGAGTGTTATACAATAATTGGATAAATCGAAAACTGTACGTTTTATGGAGGTTTTTGTTCAACAAAAAATGGTTTTTTGTTATCAAGGTTATTAAAGCATTTCTCATTTGACTTTTCTTTATTGTTCATCACCTTTGGATAGTTTATAAACTTTTCAAATATTTGAAGAAAAAAGATTAATACTTTCCGGAAAGACCTCGTAGAACTTCCGAAAAATAAGAGTTAATTCAATTGCCACCTAGCAGGCCATGTATACTTGATTGTTTTAAAACTCATTAGGGATGTATCTCAAACATTAAATTTTATCTAAACTTGTTAAATTATTTTTACATCATTCGATATACAAGGTTACAAAACTAAAAAAAACTATGAACTTGTGTTTAAAAATTCCCAAACCCTACCATAATCTCTAATCGTGTTTACGATAAGGTGATCCCACTTTATTAAAAATATTTTCATAAGGATATTGAAATACATACCTAAAGCTTTTTCAAATATTTGTAATAAACCGTTTTATTTTGTGAATGGATTGCAAAAGCTTTGAGGAATTCATCAAGGATTTCTACCTTGATTAAATAAAAATTGCAAAATAGCATATGAATATAAAATAAAATAAGGCATTTTCTATGTGTACAGAAAAAATTCGACTATTTGTACCGAAATTTTTGTACAAATATTCCTTCCATTTTTAAATTTGAGAAAATATTTTAAAATTATTTGAAATTTCTTACGAATTTTATAATTACTTGCGGTTTTCTATAATCGGGGTGGCCATGTTAGCAAAAAGTTCTCGGTTATTTCTCGGTTCGCTAAAATTTGTCACAATAGTTGAAATTAAAAAATTTGAACTCTTAAGACTGAACATTTTTTCTTTTAAAATAATCAAGACTAAACTGCAAATCAAAGCACTCAGGTTAAACTATTTTGAATTTTTAAATTAAAGCTTAAAACATTTTTATTTAAGAAATAATATAATAAATAATAATATATATAATAATAAAAATATATAAAAATAACACTGAATAAAGTTGAAATCGAACTTATTTTAAATTGCATTACATCATTTGATATTAAATTTGTGATATTTCAAATGATTGGACAGATTCCTCTTCTAAAAATTTGCCAAACTTCCATACAACATCTTAAAAAATTGAATATCTTTTGAAATGCCTTTAAAAATGTTTAAATCTTTGAAATCCTCTGCGACCCCATAAAATACCATAAAATTCGTTTAAATCCCTAGAAGTCCCTAAAACTTTCATTCCATTTTGTTAAGAGGCAATTCATTTTGCACGCAACCAAATGGTTAGACAGTCAAATCTTGTGATTTTCATTGCAGTGGACTGCATTTTGAATAAATTTGGCTCTCATAGCCGTAACAGCTTGTTTCTAATACAGCACTAACACTTTATAAGAAATATGTTAAATTTATTATACTTTATTGATGATAAGCACTGACAATAAACAATTATTGAACAATCGTGCAAACACAAGTTTCATGGCGAAAAATAAGAACACGACGTACAATATGCCTAATGGCAGACGGAGTCGTTATAATTTCGCGACGTGACGATTTTAGCATTTATTCTCGGCACAGAAACATATTCCCCCAGTAGTAGTGCTAGGGGGCTACGAGCACAAATTCCGAGAGATGGCGCCACCGTCGCAAGTTACCGACACCAACAGATGGCGCCACCGATCAAGGGATTGTTCTGCTGAGATAGCACTGCCCCATCGGTCAGTAAATCAAAGAGGTCGGTAATTTTAAGGTTCTGTTCCATGCTATGTCGGTAAAAAAGTGATGTCAGTGATGGAAATTCCTACTAAGGTAGCACTATAAGTTTATGTTCCATGCTACGTTACCATCGATCGGTGAAAGAGGTAAATCGGTAATTTTTTATATTGGAATTTTTCATGTGTCGGTAAGGTAGGGAGTCCAGTTACCTTCAGTCAGTAAAAAAGGTTTGTCGGTAATTTTTGATATCATAATTTTACCATATGTCGGTGAGGTGGG
This sequence comes from Andricus curvator, assembly GCA_932195095.1. Taxonomy (NCBI): domain Eukaryota; kingdom Metazoa; phylum Arthropoda; class Insecta; order Hymenoptera; family Cynipidae; genus Andricus; species Andricus curvator. The sequence goes on along the minus strand of CAKNYM010038625.1, from coordinate 18,370 downwards.
GGGTCATGGTGCCATCAGTCGATAACATAAGGAGTTTGGTAATTTTTAGATTATCATTTTATCATATGTCGATAAGGTAGAGAGCCATGTTATCATCAGACGGTAAAACAGGCGGTCGATAATTTTTTATATATCATCATTTTACTATACGTCGGTAGGGTAGGGAGCCATGTTACCATCAGTCGGTAAACATGGATGTCGGTAACTTTTGATATTATCATTTTACCATTGATCAGTAATACAGGGACCGTCGGTAATGCACATCTTCAGCCACATATCGAGCGTCAGTCGCTATATCAGGAGCCTACCTTATCAATCAAGGTTGAATAACAATCAAGAACAGATGGTGCCACTGTGAAATTAGTCAGTACTTTCTTCCAGCACTAATATCAATTTATCAACAGTCGCTAATGCATTTATCGGCCTTTGAATTGAAGCTCAGTTTGTCCGTACATTACCGACAAACTGCGGATGCCTGAAGTCAATCGGACCGTTCTTTCTACCATATGAGATGAACAACGAGATGCATTAAAATTCAAAACTAAGTTTTCAAAGCATCTCTCTTTCTATCGTGTGAGTTGGAGAGAGAGAGAGAGAGAGAATCCGGTAGTATTCAAACGAAAATTCAAACTTATCATAACTTAAACTGATTAACAAATATGAAGAACAATGGTTAAACATTAAAGTTTTTACTCTTGCATTTTATTTAATATTTTTAAATTACTGGGACACTGATGCCTACAGTCGATCGGACCCCTCTTTCTACCATGTGAGATAGACAACGAGATGCATGAGAATTCGAACCAAGGTTTCAAAACGTCTCTCTTTCTATCGTTTGAGATGAACAGAGAGGATCCGATGGTGTTCGTACGACAGATTATACTTATCGTTTCGAAACTGAGAGGCCTGATCCGAATAGTGGAAGAAGATATCGGTGTTCTACCTTACGAGCATCTACGTGGTACTCTGCGCATGCACAATCTAATACGGTAGCTTGGATTAACCTAAATTTTATCAATTTGAATTTTGCGCGCTCAGACTTTATGGCTATTGTGAAGGAATTAATTTATAATAGCAAATCAGTTTTAGAAAAAGTAAGATTTAGTGCATGTCCGCCATCTTGGAAAGTATCTAACTGTGCCCAGCCCAAAAAATCGGAAAGATTATGAAAGGATATTTCTGATAGAATCTGAAATAGTGGGACAGGATTTTTTTTCAGATTTTATAAGATTCTTTCCGAAATCTGCATCCGCATTTTTCAGTTCCTTTCGGAAAATTTGTCCCAATATAGTTTTATCAGATCTTATCGGAAGTGTCCCGCTAGTGTTTTATCAGATTTTATCATAAATTTCACACATAGATTTATCAGATTTTATCAGAAATTTTCCACATACTTTTATCATATTTTATGAGAAATGTGCCATACATATTTTTATCAGATTTGATCAGAAAAGTGCCAAAAATATTTTTATCGGATTTTATCAGAAATTTGGCAAAAATATTCTTATTGGATCAAAATAATTATCGCAATAAATGTAATAATGAGTAACTAAAAGTATTATATAATCAATTAATTATTTAGTAAATAGTCATATTAATAATAAAATAAAAATAAATTTAATTCAAAAAATGAATCTAATAATAATATGTACTTCTAAAAAAATATAATGAATCAAGCTTGGATCAAAAATAGTAATTTAATTGAATAATAACTACAATTTTATTACATTTATTTATATATTTATTATTATTCACTACTTATGTTTATCATATTATATTGACTACTATTATTTACTACTTATTAATTGAATTGTAATACATAGGTACTATAACCATGTTTTTAATGATTAACTAAATTTTTGTGGATTTCACTAAAGCTTGGACTCAAAATGAGTCCAAGAAATGCCTTAAGGGCGCCAGGTAGTTTTCCTAAATCAAAACTACCAAAATAAATACTTTAACATTATCTTAAAATCTCCGAATGAGAAAATGGTGTATTTGCCGGATAGCTCCAGTAGAGTGGCGGAGTAAGGGGGGACGCAGTGAGAGGTAAAGTCAGATAAACATCAGCATTTTAATCCATGCTGACCCATAATATACGCTAGATTGTCTTTTAAATGATAAAGAACGAAATTTAGACACAAGACAAAAGGGTTAATATGAAAGGGGACCCACCTGGCAGTAATCTTCCTCCTCGTGATCTTCCTCTCATGGTTCTTTAGTTTCAAGTCAACTTTTGTATTTAATCAAAATTTCTCCTTAAATTCCTTTAATTCCTTGACAGTCGAAGTGCTCAGTGCAAGTCTACAATCACGAATGAATTTTTAGAGTGGCGTCCCCGTTCTCCCTCTCATAGGAGTCGGAGCGCCACACTAGTACGAGCGTAGAACTACAGAGTGAGAGGGCGAGCGAAGGAAAAAGGAAAACTGCCAGGTTCGGTAACCCACAGCGTGGTGGCGCATAGTCGGGGTGCGTTCTGTGCCACGCAGAACCACGAGGTCTCCCGCTAGGGGCCCGAGCACAATGGAGACCCGACCCCGGAACCTGAACCCAAAGATAACTCTGTCCTTTTTTACCGTAGCTACGGTAAAAAAGGGCAGAGTTTTCTGCGGTTCCAGGTTTCGGGTTCGGGTCTCCATTGTGCTCGGGCCCTAGTCGATGGTCCAGGGCTGGCTGGCTCGGCTCACCGCGCAGATTCTCTGCTCCAGCTTGATCCTAGTTTTTCCGAGCGCTCTTGTACGTGCGGGAATCCCGTCCACTACGCATGCGCCAGGAAAATCTGCTGTTCTTAGTCCCTGTCGACAGTAGCCCTCCACTGCAGGCACCCTCGTTTTAACTGACAGTTGTTGTTATTGAAATATGAAATAAACAAAATAATACGAACCAAAAATTGGAAGAAATAATACACTTTTTATAAATTGGAACCCCGTGGTCTGGCAAGTATTGGTTCCGGTCGGATGACCTAACTTCCCTAGTTTTGACAGGTGATGGATTTCTTGTTTGATTTTAGATAATACGTTATTGATAATACTGAATATAATGTCGTAATTGAGTGTCTAATTGAAGTTCGTATTCTTAACATCTTTAGTTGGTATAAGCCGTCGAACTCTCATATTCTAGGCTAATACTTCCTTTACTATGTTCAAGTTTTTGTTTTCATTTAATTTAGTTACTTAAGTCTCGATCAAAATGAAGAGTTCTTGCGATTTAACATTCTACTCTTATTTTCTAGGCTAGTATCGTGAATGTCATCAGAAAGCCTGTGATTGAGATTCGTCACTCTAAACTCATATCGCATATCAAATTTGAAGTTGAATTTTAAGATTTCTAACTTTATTTGTGCGGGGTACGAATTACCCCGTCACAGTACATAAATATTAGTTTGTAAGCTTGAGATCATGTAACACTTATCCGATTCCTACCTTACCGACATTTTTGGGGACCCTATCAAGTTCTCACAAAATGAGATATGCAGCTGACAGTTTGGGAAAATAAACAAAAGGAGGATAAACTTCCGAAAGGCGCATACCTCCGATTTTTTCGAAACTCAGTTATTTATGTATTTTTACGCGCTGATTACGAAAACGATAGTGAAAATACCCGAAAATTTGAATTTCAAGGTCAAAACCCCAAAAACTTGAAAAATGTCATGTTTTATCCTTTTGTTTTAGTCAGTAATAAAAGTTTACAAAAAAGCTTAAAACAAAGGTTGTAGATCTTTTAATAATAAATTTTTTATGTTGAATACATTTTTACTGTACGACTGATAGTTTTCGAGAAAATGGATGCTAAATATTGATAATCGCAGAAATACATTACAATGTGTAGCGCTGTGTACATGTGATTTCATGTATTTTTTTGAATATTGCTCTTTTTGGGTAGGAAATTATTTATATTCTTCGAACATTTTTAATTTTGTAAATTTTTCTTCACCACTGGAAAAACATTATTATTTAATTTTTCCTTTCACTTATATGTATACAATTACGAAAGTTCAAGCCTAAGTAATTTAAAATCATGCTTTTCATAAATTTCAGTTCTTGAAAAACAAAATGAAGAATTTGGGCCCCGTTTTATGGTGGGAACGCCATTGACAAATCTCACGATCCATATGAGTTTGTGGAGAGTGAAAAAAGTTCCATCCATGCACTTAGTGTTTCACACGTTCCTCCTTCTGTATGTTCGGAGGCACGCCATATTTCTTCGAAAATGGAATTAAACATCTCTCTGAGGTAAATATGTTATAAGCTGCTTAAGATTTAGATATTACGGACGATATTTTAGATATTATTTTATTTATATTCTTCTAGGCTCCATGGTCACCTGAAAAACACCTCGAAGACAAGGTGTACCATTAATTACAAAACTCAATAAGTACGAGTTCAAATGAGTATGTATATGTGGACACTCCAGTCGCTGACAATTCACCTGAACCTGGCAGGGGCGACACACCTGAACCTGACGGGTTCAAGACACCTGAAACTGAACCCGATCAAGATGCATCTTTAGGAGAAGAGTACGTAAAAAGAGTACGTAAAAAATAGAAATAAAAGAGTTCAATGTCAATCAATATCTCTCTCAATAAAAATATTAATTTTACATAGTTTTTAATTTTACATTAATTTGCAGCATTCCGCAGTCATAAAGGATGATAAGATTAATGACAAAGCTTGTTCTCCTTTATGCTTTGAGGAGGTAGGACACTTCTCAAGCATTTGATAAGGCCACACGGAGATGAAGAGAGGGTGAAGAAGATTCTGTCTCTTCCCAAGGGCAGCGAACAGTGAACAGCGATTATAGGTCTACGCAACAGTGGAAATTTTCTGTTAATGCAGCAAACGAAAGTAGTATATGACAACTATGGGGCGCCGTTATTAGCGTGGCCTAATCCCCCTCTCTACCCCGCACCCTGCGTCTAGCGCCAACGCGTGACAGCAGATAAGACGAACTAGCCGAGATCTATGTAGTTGGAGAGGGGGAGAGGGAACCCCGGACTGGAAATTTCTGGGTCTTGTGACGTCACACATGGAGTTCCCAGACTTGAAAATGAAAAAGGTGGAGGAGTAGAGATAGGAGATTCCCGACTGGCGAGTTCAGGGCGTTGTGACGTAATAATGTTGGGGTTTCCCCAGAGAAAAAGACACTCAAACGATTTTTCATATTTTTCACTAGACAATTAATGTTTTAAATTGAATAATTTTAAGAAACAAAATTTAATGTTCATTTATTAGTGAAATAAGTTTAGAAAAATAATGATCTGAAATAGAGGAAGGGTAAATAATAAGAGTAACACTTTTTTGTTGAAATCTATGAAAATAGATTTATTAAATTTTTGTCAAAAAAAACTTTACATCGAAATAGAACTACTAAAACTGTTTTATATTTCAGAAAAATCTAAACCTATCTTAGAGTTGAATATGCATACATAAAAACTAAAGATTATTTTATAACTCATTACATTTTCGTAGTCTGGGATACCGATAATTTTCAACTTAAAATTTCAAACTCCTTCTTACACACAAACACACTCATGCATACAAACACGTGCATGGTTAATCATATATTATAAACTAAAACGATTATAAAACAGAGAGAGAGAGAGAGAGAGAGAGAGAGAGAGAGAGAGAGAGCGGCGAAAAGTGAAACGATAGGAACACACGAATGACTCGTAAAACTATAGATATAAGATACGTATGCCTTACTTATAAAAGATATAATGTAGCGAGTTGCGACGAACAAGATTGAATGCAAGGTGCGTATTAATTACCCCACGATCATAATACCCACCTTGAAGCACGTCTTTGGGTTGTCGCAAAACGCTAGACTTAATTTTACATTCATTTAATAGTCTTTTGTGGAAATTCACGACAATGCGATCATTTTCTAATAAATTAGTCATAAAACGTTTGGTAAACTCGCACAAAGAATAACCATTACACATATGATGAAGAAACATAACACAAAACTGAACACACACATCCGAAGACGCACTTTGTAATTGCGTTGTATTCCACCTGAACAAGGTGCAATTTCCTCGCAGACGATAAAGATGTTGAGGGAAAAGACGCGGTTAGCCATAGCTGTCAAAGTACGTTCGTCGGCCATTTTTACTCACATGCATGGCAATCCAGTGCGATCCAGGCTTCTTTGCCCCGTCAAGGTTTGTAACTATACAGGCCGGTGTCATCCAGATTTTCGGGATTTCGAACGACTGGAAACACCCCAGCTGTACACGCTGGTATAGTCCGAATTGCTTGAAGAACCTCCAAACGGTTCCTCCTTTTTTCCCGGATTGGCAAGCGATGGTAAATTTGGTAATAACTGATATACTTCACGTGATGTAGATTGCTCATTGATTTTGTCCACTGATCTCTCAATGTTGTCCACACCCGTCCGCAATGTCACCGAATCTGGTAGAGGTTTACTGATTTTTATCCACAGCAACTAGAGATACTTCTTTGGCGATAAACTAATCTTCAAGACTTCGGAATCCTTGAATATCTATCACGTATTCCATATTCCCTTCTTGGCAAGAAAGTTTATGTGATGGTAGAGTCGTCGACAAAGATTCTGGTACTGATATAAAACGAGAGGCCAGTACGACGCAACTAATCAACGCGACAGTTTCCGGTGTAATGACCGGTGATTACAGCTCGCATGTTTACTTAGGACTGATGCTGCTCGTCTAAACAGGTATTGCATAGAGCAAAATGCTTTATGATCACAGATTCTGAGAAGTGGAGGTTATATCTTATCCTACAAAGTCAACAATAACTTGTCTGGACGCGTCTATTTCTAAAACGTTATCATATTTAGCGTAAACAATGCAGTTTATCGTCTTGTCGAGTGGTTTTTCGAATCTTACCTCGATACGAAGACTACCATGTTTTACAAGATTCCAGTGGGAATAACAGTTTGCAGATAGGTCAGATGTGAGGTCAAAAGCAAAAAGACAGTAACCATTACCGTAATCATAACGATCAATGTCATTACCCTCATTTAGAAAATAAATACCAGTTTCAGAAAATAGAGTGTGATAACCGTCAATATCTAGAAGCTCTTTCGCAAAATCTGGTTGTAATGGTTTTGAGGGAATTTGCGTGCCATCAACGTAAAGAGATAAAAAGATAATTTTATAATTTTTAAAATTAAATGGGTTTAGGTCCTTATTACCGTTGAATGCTCTATTCTCCACAAAACCGATGAAAAGGAGTCCCCTGTCTTGCCTGCACCAAAGAATCCTCGACGGGTTTCAAAACTTGTACGCTCTGTTGATAAATCTTCCATTTTTCCCGCAGTGTCGGTATACCACAGGACGCTTGTCAGATGACTCTTTTTGGCGGCTGGCCCATAATTGAGTAATGTTTCGATGTATGCTCGGTACGCATAAGCATTGTTTGGTGGGGATACGAGTTTTTAATTGAAGTACACATCCACCTGATTGAATATTGAGTGAAGTAGATTGTTCACTGGTGCCACTTTGTCCAAATTCGCAGAATTTGCTGCAGTTTTTTCTGGAGCTTGCAATTTGACTTTTACACTGAGCATCGTGTGTGGGAGATCGATGTATTCTTCGCCGTGACCAGGGATAACGAATTCTATCGGAGAATCGTCCGTCAGGGAGGAAACGGGTTTGTAATGGATTCACTGCGCGCTCTCTATAGAAGTTTGAGTTGGTGGTAGTGAAAAAAGATCCAATTCAGTTTTCAAAAATTCGCTGGAATGGGAGTGTAAATAGGACATTAATCAATTTCACTTATTTCCGAAAATATCAATAATTTGATTCTTTTCACCAAATAAACGGCCACGTTTCTGTTTTCTTGTAACCTTACTCGTTGTCTTCTTCTTCTTTGTTTTTTTTCTTCTTATTATTTTTCGCTTTAGATCGACGGATTCTCTTGACTCCTTTTTTTTATATTCCTCTCACGTTTTCCTCCTACGATACGCGATCCACCGCGCGGGCTATTCAACTGAGTGTTTAAATTTTGTACTGCGATTTTATAACCAGACCAGCTCATGAGATTTTCAATTTTGTCAATTGCTTGTCTCTTAACATTCTCTCCAGACTCCTTAAAGCGGTTATTGAAAGCATATTTGAGAGGAGTTTTGTTGTGAACATCGTTTAAAACGTTAACTCCTGCGCGTAAAGCCTCCTTACCGACTGTACGTGCACCAAGTGCAAGTATTGGTAAAACTCGACGGAAAAGGCCCCCAAGAAAACTTCCAATTCCATGTCCTCTCTGATATCTCGAATCGACATAAACTTTTGATATACAATACCCTCCCACTTGTGTCGTATAATATTCCACGTAAGGACTCATTCTCTGTTCATTTCTTTCTCTCCTTCTTTTCTTCTGGTTGCATTCTCAAAACATCCACTGGATACAGACTTTATATTTTTCCTAATCAATTCGTTTGAAATGAAGTGTGACAGTACGAAGTACCAAACTCGAATAGTATTGGTAGACCGAGATGATCTCTTATATCTATTTCCACTGTGCGAAACTCAGTATGTAAAAGAGGAGTGTAATTAGGTGAAGCAAACTGGGTAATCTGTGTAGATTCAAATACATAATTTTGAGTTGCAACAGGAATTATTCGCAAAAGTGGCGTTTGAGAATCACCTGTGATGCGTGGTTCACATATATCACAGTAAATAAACATTTTTTCAGGACGAACTCGAGCTAGGCTAGGTGGATAACTAGCAAAGTGTGTATCAACAGATACCAATTCCTGCGGTGCGAACCCTAGAATGCGTGATCCTTTTTCACTAATTACAAAAAAGTGACGACCACTTATGTTACAAGTATCTGAAAAAATTTTTTCAATTCATACATAGCAATCTTGTTCTTCTATAAAAATTGGTTTCACATGACCACGTCCAATCATTCCCATGTAGAAACTGCCCCATTTGTCCCCATTTCAATTAGGGCAGCAGTCAGAATCTCACTAGAACAACTGGACTAGTAAGTTCTAAACAGGACCCTTCAAGGCACTGCTAAGATTTTTTATTCCTTATGACTAGAAAAAACGATGTGCCTCTAGTTAGGCCCTAATCTTGTATTTGCGCCAGGCTCTAGCTGGTTCCTGATTTAGATAAAAAAAAGAAATTCTAGTCAGGCACTGGTCGGGCGTTAGTCAGCATACCCCAGATACATTTCCTGAAGATGGTGCTGCAGTATATATGATGCAGTGCCATCTTCAGAAGTTTGTATGCATTAAATCATGTTTTAGTAAACAGGCGAATGGCTGCCTCAACAACACGTGACAGCAAACTGAAATTTATTTTCATCTGAAGCATCCCTGCGTTTAACACTTATAAACACGTGTTTTTATTGAAAATAACACTACGTAAATTTTGATTGAATATAGTTCAAGAAGTAGTTTTGTTAAATTCTATTTATTATATATACTGAATGTGATTTGTGAATATCACCAAAAAAATTTAGGTATTTTTTTTCACCTTTCACAATCACTTTGATTTAAATAAAGTTCGAATTTTTTGTTAATACGTGAAACATAAGGAAAACAGTTAAATTTGTGCTGTGCATGTGAAAACCAGTGGAAAATAATAAAAATAATCATTTTGTAGTTGAAAAATAGTTAGTCACATATATTTATATCACAGCTGAATAATGAGCGTACCGGAAAACAGAGAGGGTCTAGACGGGCGGTTGAAGGGTATTCCTGTTAGGACCTCTGTAACAGCGTTACAGAACTAGTCTGACCCTCCCTATTTTTCCCGACCAGCGCCCGATCAGAAACGGGGAAAACTAGCCGGGGCCCTTCCAAATTCCGATTGCAATTTCTACGTGGGTTGTATCGTTTATGGCTTTAACGAGATCACTTATCTTTCTGTAAACATCGGGTCGAGAAAAAGAGACTACCGGTTTCTTCCACACACCATCCAACACGTTACTTTCATAATTTTTTTAAATTTCGTTATCTTCAAGGACATCACGTTCAGTGTCATTTTTCATTACATAAGGCAGTGAAAACTTTTCAAGCAAGTCTTTTCCAAGCATTTCAGGTTATTGATTCTCACTCTGTGAGTCATTATCGTTATCATCATCATCACTGTTCCTTCTTCTTCTACATCCTTCCTTGTTTTATTCACATTTGACAAAATAGCTACACGAATTTCCATTGAGTTTGATGAATCGTGTCTTACATGTAGAAATGTTCGCGGAAATTGAATTTCTGCAAGTCCTACCACCCAACGACCGTGCAGACGAATCTCGTGAGGTAGTTGAGTTGTAAAACGGGTAGTAGTATTATTTTGAAAATACTTCATACTACTATTGCTTGATAAAATTATAGGAAATTGATCCTGATTCATTTTAAGACTTTGAGATCTGATGCTGGCATCCAGGAGTTAAATTTATCCGGGTAACCTGCCCACTTGACAAAATATCGTTGCTTAGATCCTTTTCCTTTTGTTTGAATCACTCGTTTAATTATAAACTCGTTTTTATCGTGTTTATCTTCTTTTTTCACTTCTGACAATTCGCGCTCATAAAAAAGTTCCGCAATAGCTTCACCTGTAAGATCTTGCAATTCGTAAACACAAGTCGACTGTTTGCGTGAGCTAATTACCCGTTTTATTTCAAAAAGCTCTTCAGTCCAGCATGCTTCATAACCTTTATCAAAGGTACTTCTCTCTCTACTGATGCGCACAAGACCACCGGACTTATATCTAGGTTTTTTACATTTCAACGACTTTCTGCCGTATTTTCTTTGTATATTTGAAAGTGAAATCGCGGCATTATCTAGAGTTACTGTTGATGGTGCCATGCCAATACTGGAATATCGTGCATTATTGTAAGCCTGGACAATGTTTTGTAAAACATCAATATACCGGTGAGTGTTTTTATGTGTGAAATAACGCCACATACGTTCCTTGAGAGTGCGATTAAACCGCTCGTCTATTGCTGCTTTAACATTAGGATCGCGTACAGTACAAAATATGTTGTTGCATTCTGATAAAAACTTTTGGAAAATTTGTCCAAGAAACTCTTTCCCCTTATCAGTTTGTAAAAACATCGGAAATCGTTTTTCCTTTCCTTTGAGAATACGTCCAATAGCATTTTTTACTTCCAACGTGGTTTTATCACGAAGGTGCTCGACCCATGCGCATTTACTCACAGCGTCAATCACTACGAGTAAGTATGAGAAATCGTCGTTGTAAGTTTTTAAACTTTTCAAATCAACCAAGTCACACTTCCAAAACTGATCTATGTTATTTAAATTGTAATGTCTTCGCTTCAACTTGTGACGGATAGGGACGTGCATATTATAAGCAGTTTGACTTTTCAACTAGTCAATTACATTTGCTCGTGAAATTTTCCCACGTGCAGGATTAGCTAATTTATCAAGTAAGTATCGTGTAATAAACTCATTGTTGTGTTTAAAAAGTTATTTTTAACCACTTTTTTTGCTTTTTATTCCCACTTCCAGTGCTACCTTGCTTTTTCCGTGAAAGACGATTTTTACTTCTGCTACGCTTACCCCCGCTCTTATCTTCTCTTTCGCTGTTGGTACTACTATCCTCGTCGTCCGTTACCAAGAAATCTTCAAAACCTGTGTTTTTTATACCTACTACTTTGGCTGCAATACAATACAATATTCCTTGTTCCCTACGATTTCACGTGGTAAACCGAGTTGCTGAAGGATCACGGCAAACTGATGTCTCCCAACTGGGTTTACGGCTTTTCTCAATCTTAATGCATCGTTTATCAACTCTGAGGTATTTGAATCTTTGACACACTTTTCATCAATAAAAACTGTACCACGTTCATTCCACTCTAAACGTTCACGAGCATCAGGCTTAGAAAGACGTTCAAGTAATATATTTCCTTTCAGTGCAAAACTTCTTGGAATAGTTCAAAGTATCCTATTATTATTTAAAGATTGATCACCATTATTAGCATCTTCCTCGATCTTTTCCGTGCTACTTGCATCTTGCCTTTTATTTTTCATATTTCTGGCCTCATCGACAAAAAATAGAAATTTCTGTAAAACCTGTTGATACATTTTCCATTTTTCTTGCTCATCTTTTAAAAAGGGTGAATAAAGCATTTGACTCATTTCAGAATCAAGACGTTTCAAAACATTCCCAGGAGTTTGAGTTTTTGTGTTGGGGTTTGTGAGTTAAGCTTTGTAAACATCGCCTGAGAATGGTGAGGAAGCAGGAAGTGCTGACGGCGATAAGACAGAGGTCTGTTGGTCCAAAACCTGTTGCTGATATTTTTCGACCTGTTCGCTGAGAATTAAAACCATTTTCCTTGCGTGTTTCATATTTATAAGAAAAGACTAACATTAAATCGAAGAAGAAAAAAGATCTAACTTTGTGTTTTAAAAATGTTTGAAAGAAGTCCACCAATTACACTGGTCAACAAAATGTGACCTATATGCTCATGGAATGAGATATGTCATTTCCGGAGTAGTTTTTTGTGCTGAATCCGAATCTGGCCTCCATTTCTCTCTAGCACGTCAGCTTTTCGAGATTTTCTAAATCAAATTTTTTGTTGAAAAATCAAAAATCATGAGATAAAATGTTGTAAAAAATTTTTTCAATAAAAAGCAATATATGATTTTAATGCATTTTTTAATGCCTAATCCAACAGTGGGCTTGTTTTTTCTATATCTTGTACGGTTACCGAGATAATCTAGAAAAACTGAGAAAAAACGCGAAAAGCCAAAGAAATTAAAAAAAAATTAAGGGTTCAGGCTATCACCGTTCAAAAGATACATGGCAGAGAAGTTGTCTCTTTCTACAGAGTTGCCAGTTTGACGGCTTACACGTACTTTAAGCGAATCATTGTACTGTGTCTAGTATTTTATTGCATCACAATCTTCAATATATGCAAATTTCACATTATTCACACAGTTTTTCATTTTCTCAGTGTTAACAGTATTCAAAGCCTCGGATTCTTGAACAGGTTTTAATTACGCAGGCGTCACACGGGCGCTGCACAGTGGGCCAGAAGACTGGTAAAAGTGGCAAAAATTCGATTTTACTTTCAATTTGTCTGAAACTTGGTACAAGTAGGTTTCCGGGGTCGCTGATTTCGAATTCGACGTCAAAAATTACAAATTAACATGATGGAGAAATTTTTTTACAAAAAATGTTTTTACACAACCTGCTGGCCCCCAAATCATGACGATAAGTGTGTGTTTCCATCGTGTGTCCATTATGTATACTAATGAATATTCATTTCATCTACCTGTTTTATAGCTTTTTATAATTTATATCTGAAAAAAAGAGTAAAAAATGAGACACTTCAAAATTTTAGTCTCGTATAAAACCTAGACTTTGAAAATTGAACCCCGCGTGCGAAACGTATTAGCTTTTCATGTTCCGCAACCGGTACACGCGCACGCCAGGCATATAAGCTTATCAAACCTGGACCGGCCTGATGAATGCGCCGCGGCCGCTGTTTACCTCCAATGTTAGCTGATCTGAAGGCAAACTCCGCGTTGGGCCACCGCGCGCCTCCCCCGACACATGTTTAGCCATTTTCATTTTATTACCTTTTTCCTATGTTTCCACATGTACTTGGATGCTATGAGAAACGAAAAATCCTGTCAGCCTTCGTATTTGAACAGTGATTGTAGATACTGCACCTGGTTATCCTACTTGTGAGAACAACAAGAGAGGAAGCGAGAGACAAATGTCGAGAATGATGAAAGCGAGAATTATAGAAATACCTACAAAACGAAAAAGTGAAAATCGAAAGAATAATGTTTTTTCAAATAGTTGCCTAAACTATTGCGACATGAATTTAGTATTTTTATTATGCCTAATAATAAAGGAATAGGATATATAAGAAGAAAAACTACATCATTTTACGTGATAAAAAATTCGATTTATTGATTAAGAAAACTGTATGCGTTTGAAAAAGTCAACAAATAAAAATGCGATGGGTGTAACATACGTTTTTTATGAAGATATCAAATTGTGTAAAATACTGCACAAGATTTACATTATTAGTGATTGTTTTCATTCAAAAAAAGTCTTTTTTCATACAACTCATCAGTCATATACTTTTTTCATACACATTTCATACACATCTGCACATATTATTCACATAGAAGTTTAGATAAAATATATATTATCATGACTTGTCATGAAAACATAGTTAATATGTACAAAACAAACACCTTATACGGACAAAAGTTTCGAAAAAAGTTCTTCCGTGTCACACGCTTATTTTTTATTTTTTAAAGATACTGACATCCTTCACTTCACTAGCCATGACACTGTGCAGCACCACAGTTAATTTGAGAAAAACCATATCAAGATATAGTTCAACAAATGATGAGGGCAGTTTATTTTCCACTTGTTCCTTGAGAAAGTCGTATTATGCCTTTACAAGATGCTTGATAAATTCATCGGATGCATTTTTCATATTCTCCGACTTGAAGTAATTACACAGTTCTTCCAAAAGTATATTTGTACAATGCTCGACATCAGCTACAATCCTCTGCAAACGTCCAACTCGTTCATCGACGCAAACGACCACGTTGACAAGTCCTTCAAATGTCGGCATTCGCATCACGACTCCTTGTGAATATTTAGCTTTTTCCCCATTCAGCTCGCCATTCGCTCCTCTGCCTTCATCCTCCTCGTTGATTTTCTCAAGTAAAACAGCTTTTGCAGAGTATGATGTAGTAAACACAAGCTGGTATCGGTTTATAACAATCGGTAAAGTCCCACTGGTATTAGTACGTCTATCTTCAAAGTATGACGCAATTACGTCGAATTTATTCACTAACTGTGTCCATTATGACAGGTTTAAAGATAACCCTCGTGAACAATTACCGAGTAATCGTATAAATGGTTCAAAGCAGCCATCGGGTTGGATTTCCAAGCCAATAAAGAGTTTTTTTGAAGTAGAATTGTTTAATTCGTATGCTGTGGATAGAATAGGATGATGCGGACGTGAATTTTTCACTTTTTTAATAACTTCACTTTCAGCAGATTTTTCCTCCTCCACTGCTTTTTTCTTTTTTACAATATTTTGTTGTTGTAAAACGTTTTGTAAAGATGATTCACTAGAATCTTGATCATTGCTGCCACTCATTCTTAACACTTGACTTTGAGACTCAGACTTTGTATAGTTTAGAAACAAGGTGTATGGTACAACTGAAACATATATGAGAATACTTCGAGTTTTTATAGATAAATCGTCCTCTCCTCCTCTCTTCACAGAACGAAAACTAGACGAGTGGAGGGGATTGGGACCTTACTTCACGAATGTGGATCTAATATTTCTTTCTTGAGAAAGTACCAAAAAATTTGTGAAAAAAATTGTATTGTTTAAATGAATATTTTTTTACACTAGAGTGTATTCTGAATCAAATTTCTCTTTAGACTCATACTTCTCTCTCTCTCTCCCACACACATACATGGACATACTCTTTTCCCTCTTACAGACACCCTGTTGGTGTGTGTGTGTATGTGGTTTGAGTAGTGCTTACGAATTCTGCAAATGTTGGAAAATGTTACAATACGTTAGAAGAGAAGTAAAAATTTTTGTATCCTTGTTTTTCCCGACTCCTTCTATTTCGTGGAGCTCTTTCACACCTGTAGCTCAGTTTTTGTAATAGGTGGGTGAGAAAGTGAGAAAGAGCAAGTGCATAGGTACAATAGAAAACCTATGTCTATAAATGGAAGGACCTTATCTCCAAAGTTTTCAGTTGTTTTTAAACCTTCAGGATGGACGCACTCAATATCATTCTCGCGATTCTTCGTGAAGCATTTTTCATTCTCGATTTTCCGGAAGTTTCCGTAAAAAATATAAGTTCCTACTTGCGCGTGTTAGTGGGATTTTGGGGCATTAATCGCCTAAGATCGATCCCGAAAAGGGATGACATCGATAGGAGCAAGTGCGAAAAACATTAGAGTTGTTAGCAGGTGAAATCAGTTCAAGTGACAGTAACGGTGATGATAATGACGATGATATATGCCACCATACAGTGGCATATGTCATCACCGAAAGTCTTAGCCAAAATTTCTTGACACACAGGGAATATGTCGAGTTTGTTCAATCTCAAGTCTTCGGATTTTGAGGTGCAATAAAATTGCAAAAAATGGCACAGGTGTGTGGTTGTGAAGTGGGATCTCTAAACACATTGATTCGGGAGATGGGATTACATCCCATGGCGAATCTTTTGAACGATGATTGGGAGAATGCTCTAGCTGACTTTGAAGTACCACCACGTGAGTACATTTAAAAAAATAACTTATTTCCAGTTTTTTATTCAATAACACCACATTTTATAATTTGAAACTGTAAGCAGATTTAAGTCTTAACAGAATCTTGAAATTAAATATTTTTCAATATTCTAACAAAAAAAGTGATAAAAAAAATTTGAAAAGAATTTAAAAAAAATTTGTTGAAAAAAAATTTGAAAAAAATTAAAAAAATTTCTTTTCTTGTTCCAAATTAACAAATGTTGTAAAATTCAAAAACCACAAGTGTGGTTTTTCATTCTGCAATAGTTGTAAAGAGATCCGCGAGTTTAATCATAGATGCTACATACGACCTATTAAATCAAGAACAAATGCCGACGAC
Organism: Andricus curvator; assembly: GCA_932195095.1. NCBI lineage: Eukaryota > Metazoa > Arthropoda > Insecta > Hymenoptera > Cynipidae > Andricus > Andricus curvator. The sequence continues at coordinate 1,790 of CAKNYM010038625.1, read as the reverse complement.
CCTGTGGTTTTTCTATTTTATGACCTCGAACACAACAAAATAAAACACTTGAAAGTGTGTCTCGACAATACAGACATAAACAATGTCGAAGGTTTAATTAAATGCCGGGAACGGACGGAATACTTCCGACGTATGGTGGTCGGGGTCGCCATCCATCTACAGAACCTCGAGACAGTCGATAACAGCCCGAGCGACTCTTTTTACGAACCGGTCAGCAAGAAGATCCGATTCAACTACCCGGGCCATTTCGAGGGACGGTCCGTCTTCCGGGTCCCAAAGGAGAGGGATTTCACCCTCAGAAAGTTCTTCCAGAGCCAAGGGTTCTGACCAGGACCCATGGTCTATGGAGAAAGGTAATCCTTGGAGAGCATTCCTGCTAGCCAAAGGACGTCGGACTTACTTCCAACCACCTTGCAGCCAACAAGGGTTGGGACAAGGCATGCAAAGCTTAGACACTTGGCTCTTAAACAATCAAGGATATATATACCTTGAGCCCTTAGCAGCACGGAGAGCTAACGGTGAAGGACAACGGTTGAATTAAAACACACAAAAAAACACACCGGCCCTTATCAGGGCCACCAAGTATTCAAAACGGAAGAAACTTCTGAGCTAATCTGACTGTGAAACATATCACCTCTTTTACCTACAGCATTTCATAATAAACTCATGTTCGCTCTCTGCCGCTAATGTTGCGAAAACCTTAAAAAAGGCGATTGTCCACACGCTGTAGCAACATCGCGTGAGTTTGAGGGAACATGGGTTTCTGATGAACTCAAAAAAGCCGTAACAAAAATTTTCGAAATGTGAAATTACAAAACAACCCAGTACAACGCCGTCTCTGGCGAAGGGGGTCTTTTCACCCCATATGTCAACACATTCTATAAAACGAAGCAAGAATCTAAGGGGTAGCCTCGCGAATGTGTTGACGAAGTTTCGAAAGAAGCATATAAAGAGGAGATAAAAACAAAAGAAGGCATTGAACTAGACTCGAGCAAAGTAAAAAAAATTCAGGGCTGCGTTCGGTTGCCAAGCTGTGTCTGAATTCGTTTTGAGGTAAATTTGGGCAGCATGAAAATTTACCCCAAACCCATATTGTAAAGACACGAGATGAATTACTCAAGCTTGCAGCCAATCCGGAGATTGAGATCAAGAATATACTTCCGGAAAGTAACACAGCCCTGTATATAGCACGATTAATATTGTGTGAGTATCTTTCTAAACTGGGTAACCGCGCTCTGTATTACGATACAGATTCAGACATTTTCATCGATCGTAATAATACAGAAGATTATACTCCACCGGTTGGTAAATTTTTAGGCGACTTGACGGATGAACTTGAAGTTTACGGGGTTGGTAGTTTTATTCGAGAATATGTTTCTCGGGGGCCCAAGTTATACGCCTACATAGTATCTTCACCTGACGGCACTGAGCATCAGGTGTGTAAGGTCAAGGTTATCACTTTAAATTATAAAAATTCACGCCTTGTAAACTTTGAGTCCATCCGTAAACTCGTCGTAGAAAATGCTGAACCGATCAGTTTAAATTATCGAGCCATTCGAAGTACACCGCTTCACGATGTCATTACAAAATCCGAGAGTAAGCTCTGCAAAGTTGTCAATTTGAAACGGAGGCAAGTTGATAACCACGACTTTCTACCGTACGGTTTTAAAAGAGTAAGATCATCAGACTGAATACTCTTACCATGCGGGGGTTTTCTGGTTTAAATCTACTCTGATGCAACTTCTATACAGGCCGGTGTCATCCAGATTTTCGGGATTTCGAACGACTGG